>BPLR01009611.1:0-69443 GCA_021605095.1 Caerostris extrusa | reverse complement strand
TTGAGGAGTCCCAATCCCAATAGATGATAAAATTAATGATATCGTCCTCATAAGTGGATAATAAGAGAAAACTTTGTGAAAAACTTGGACTTGGACATGTCGTTGAGGTATGTCAGGTCGACGAATGGTGGGTTTCGGTCCAAATTCTTAAGACTTTAGATGAAACTATGAAAATACCATGATTTAAAAGTTAAAAGAGTTTTTAAATTATGAAGTTGATTTGTTCCAATCCTGCACCCCAATATTCCAGTGTCAATCCAATTTTTGGGATGTTGTTTTGTACAGAGTTTGCTTTACAATTCTACATACCACTCCATGGGAGACACGTCTAAAAGATTTGGAGTAGTATGCATTTAAATGGAATAGTCTCAACTCTGATTGTATTTCTCATCTTTTTCTAAATATATAGAGTAGTAGATTAAGTATGGGTGATGGATTTAGCCCGATGGAACTTATTACAGTGAAGATAATTAGGGTAAAAATGAAATATCTTTCTTGAAAATGTTTGTAAAAAATATACGTGTATTTCTGATTAGTAATCCGAATTAACTTTGATCTTTTCTACTTTTTCCTTATTATTACTATAAAATAATCCAGTAATAACCATAAAATCATTAACAAAACTTTTTTTTGCGTTTACTGTAACAATAATTTAGGACTTATTCTCCTCTTTTTTAGTAAATCGATTTTCACAACGCAATCAAGGTACATATATCAAATCTTATCAATTGTAAACACATTTCCATTTTTCCACTAACCTATAATTTTCATACAGCAATCTGCGCATAATCTTACGCAATGTAACATGTTCTGGAGTTAGCCAGTGAACATTGGCGTTTTTTATTAGCTTTAAATCAGTTTTAAAATTTTGTTTAATGTTCTTACAGAGATGTTTAAAGATTTTGCCATAGTTCTTTAGGGTGGGAATAGACTTCTATTTTAAAACATGCGGCGTTTGATTTAGTAATGAGTATATGTTGGGAATGCCTTTTTACGTTTTTCTCAATGAGATATTAATTTTGACTTTCTTTCCATTTTTGTCAATTCTGTTAATTATTTAAGTAATTAAATATTAAAGCCATACTTTTCCATCTTTTTATAATAATTGTCTAAGAGTATCTCTCTTAAAAAAAGCGTTTATAGCCTTCTATCCATTGTTTATTTTTCAGCGACATTTTAAAGCAAAGAAATAGTTTAATGATGCAGGTGATAATTAAACCCCTATTCTGAATTGATGTCATTGAGGGTTTTTAATTCATTTAAATTTAATTTATGGAGAAAGTCAATATCTTTACAAAAATATCTGAACACCCTCTTTAGCTGCAGTGTAATAGTCAACGGACAGCTAAATTCAAGCCTCAAGTTAAATTCAAAATTCAAGCCTACTAAGTGCTTTTAAGAGCACATAGTTTTTAATTAAAAAATAAATGAGTATTTTCATGAATGATGAAATAGTACTGTAACAAACATGATTATAAAAGTGTTTTCTTTCTCTTTTTGCTAGGAATTCTATCTTTTCATAACCATTAATTTTTTAAAAATTTCTAATCTTTTATTTACAATTAATTTTTAAATTAAAAAATGATCTAAAATTTTTTACTATCTACTCAAAACTCAGTAATATTTGATACTAGGAAACATTATTTATTTTTTAATTGATTTTATAGTCATGTATTTATTTTCTCATGACGACACAAATTGTGGGAAATGTAATATAATTATTACTTAAAATAATAAAGGCAGCAAAATTAGCAAATCCAAGTTTTTCAAATTAAAAAAAGCTTTAATAGCTTCAGTATGTAGTATCTGTTTTATTCGCGCCAAATAAAGATGGAGATTCTAGCTGGTCGCATCTCCGATTTGGCTGAGTTCAATAATATCGATGGATTTAGGGATCAATTTTATATCGCCCCCTTTAATTTCAACAATACACAAAGAGAGTGCAGATGCTATTTATCTGAGGGAGAGGCTCAAAACTGCCTACTTGCACCTTTTTTTTCTCTATTGAATTTGAGTTTTCCCTAATTTTTTCTTTTTTTAAATGCAAGAGGCTGGTGATTACTTTCTTTTGTATGCTATAATACTTCTATTGATTTTTACTTTAATTTTCAGCACATATATGGAAAATGGACATAAAAAAATGAATTTTAAAACTTATGGATAATAACCAAGAAATAATAAAAGTATAAAAATAAATTTTCATTAATTTTCACATTAAAAAAATTACAAATTTATTTCAAATAAAAAATACTTAAAGGAACTTTCATATTTAATACTAAAAATAATGTACAGTATTGATTTCTTCCAAAACCTTGGAAAAGGCGAAAGATAAAAAACGTTTGTCTTGACCAAAATTTTAACTTGGATTATTACGACTGCAGCACTGTACTAACCATTATACTAATGCTTTGTACTTCCTGGTCTTAAAAGTAATTATTTTACCATCGCATCAAAATAATTTTAACTTTTCATCGAAACATATATATAAAATTTTTGTAAAAGATTAAATAAAAGGAACTATTACTCGGGTTTTATTTATAAAACAATTTATTTAAATTAAGAAGGAAAATAGTAATAATAATAATAATTAGAATTTTGTAGAAGTCTTTGTTTAGAATATTTATACATTTTATCAAAAGATGGCGCCACCAGAGGACATTTGCCAGCAACAGTTTTTTCAGAGTAGGGAAGGGCAAATAGGTTGTTACTTGGGCCTCTCCTGTTTTAGTTTAGATTCATCTCTACGTATTTTTCACCTGTTGATTTTTTTTCAGATCTAGGAAATTTTTTCTGTTACAAGTATAAGGTAAAGTATTCACATTGATTTTGTCATTAAGTTAGAAAAGTATTAAAATGAAATATTTTATACCTAATTATCGAAATACATAAAGAATTAGATAAAGAATACATAAAGAATTAGAAAGATTTTTTGAGATATTTACGTATAGTGGAGTAAATGTCAAGAGTGGTCCTGGTTATCTGGTTCCACAAATGTCAAAATGGTCCTTCTGGTTTTGTTCCTAATTCCAGCGAAATCTTTATAATTTGTAAATATATATTAAACGAACAAAAATATAATTTATTATGCTTTTGTTTGCATTTATATTTTAATATACTTTGGTAAATTGCCAAATATATATTACTACTGTTTAGAAAAATATTTAAATAATCTTTGTTCAAAGAACATTGATTAGGCATAGTTTATAAGCTTGTGCTATTTATTTATGTATTATAAAACATAAGATTATTTTTTTTCTAAAGATTTTTTTGATAAAGATAAATTTTTTTGATAAATTTTTTCATAAGATTTTTTTGTTTTTGAACTTCATGTAATTTAAAACTCATAAACTGAAGAGACCTGAATTTTCGTCTCTGAAGCAAGTACTTTTTATTTGATGTGCAGCCAAAAATTATGAATTTCATAACAATATTTTAGACAATACTTTTAAATTAAAAGTATTGTCTTAAGATTTAATAAATTCTTAAAAATTTCGGTTTTTTTTCCGCTCTGAAATTTAACTCAAAGTTATTTTTTTCTCATACAGTAATCATTTATTTTCATTTATTAAAGATTTATTTATTCGAAAGTAAGTTAGATATTAGAGTGTTTAATTAAATAAAAATGAATACTAAATTATTGGAAAATGTGATTTCAAAGGATTAAAGCCAAACGTAAAAATCTTTCATATAACAAAATGCCATTGTTTATAGATTAATAACAAGGGAAATCTAAAAGTGCACAAATTCCCCTAAACTTGGCTGTTTTCGTTGAAAATGATTTGTTTCCACTGCCTTTAAAAACACGTCCAGAAAAGAAAATATAGTCGAGACAAAAATTTTAATTCTTATAATAAGAACTGTTTTTTTTTTTTTTTTTTTTTTTTTTTTTTTTTTAAAGTTTGAATACTTATTTTTTTTATTGACTGTGAGTTAATTATTCACTAGCGTTTTCAAATTCATGTTGTTTTTTTTAAAGTTTATTCTAAACCGAGCTATTTGATTACCTTTGATATTTAATAACTATCTGCCTACTTATTCATATTATATATTATATATATATTAAACAAGTAATATTAATAATAATGATTATTAATTTTTAATTATTTAATAATTATTTCATATATATTAAAAAAAGTAGGTTGTAGTGTGCAGGTTGGGCAACCAGATCATAGCTGGGTGTGGTTGGGTTGAGATACCTGAGGTCCAGAATAATTATAGATTCGTGCAAGGACGTTGTACGCAAATTCGTTGTACGTTCTCTCGGGTGAGTGTCTCGAGGCCGACTGACCATTTCTCTTGAACGCCGCAGGGGAGACGCTCTTGTCAGTGTGTAGGAGGAAGCATGGTTACATCAAAAAGTAGGTTAATCTTAAATATTTTTAAAGCAGTAACGCGCAGTAAATTTAAAACTTATTTATACAGAATTATACATATATTAATATTGATTAATAATACAAATAGTTAAATTATACATATGCTTCTGAATTTGCGTATGCAGAAAGTTTTTATATGTACTGTACCTACATATAGTATTGCTTTTGATTTATAATATTTTTAAAATATAATTCTTATTAATTTTAATTATTATGTTCAAATTTACGTATTCTATAATAGTAAATATGTCTTTGATGTCTTTAATATAATTGCTACCATTAGAAAAAAATCGTGAAAAGTTCCCAAGCTTTAATTTTTAAAAACAACACTTTTGTATTAAAAGTATCCTAAAAATTTATAAATCTAAAATTTTATTCAAGATAAAGCCGACCATGTTTATAAAGATCATGCCAAATGAAACCTATAAAAATCAAGTACCTTCACTGACGAATAGAAAAAGAAAAAACAAAAAAAATTTTTGATGAATTACATTTCGTTTCTAATTGGAGTTTTGATAAATACTGGCATCAATTCTTACTATAGACTATTAAAAAAAAATTGTCCTTTCGCATTTATAATTGTATTAAATAATTTTAACTGCATCTTACTTCATGATTTTTTTAATTTCCAAAAGTTAATTCGTATATTTGACAAGTTCCTTTGCGTTTGAATGAAGAAAAATGGTCAATTTCAGAGTATAATTCCCAAAATTTTTAATTTGAATAAGATAGCATTTTAAAATTAAAATTAACATACCACCCCAACAAATGCATTAGGCAAAATTTAATAATTCCCTATGGAAATTCTATGCAAATATTTACAAAAATTCGAAAACATCCACTGAGATCAAAGCATTCATTTTACTTTTCACATGAACCCTACTATAACATAAGAGAGACCAATTTGAGGCTCTGTCGAAATTTAACGTTCAAAGGTTAGAAAAACAAAATTTTAAGAATGTTTATAAATGCTCTCAATTCTGACATCAATTATTCTTTAAACACATTAACTATTAAAAAGTTCCTCCACAGTATCTCTACTGAATTATCTAAAATATTCAGCAGTAAATTAATCATTATTAATTAATTCTAATCAATTAAATAATTCTAAAATATTCAGCAATTTTATTAAAATACCGCATAGTTACGATAAAAACCGACGAAGTTATGAACTGACCATAGTATTGAAAGTTGTATACTAACCCAATATACTAGTACATTAGCCAACTCCCCGACACCATTTTGATCGTTTCCCCTTTTCCAAAGGTTCACACTCTCTTCACAAAGGCTTTTCCTCACAATATTATCTTCTTACCATTAAAATACAACAATGTCAGTACAATACATTGGTTTCCAAAAGTTAAGCAACAAACTGAAAGATGATGATAACTTAAAAAGCTTTCAGGCAAATTGAACGAAACTTGGTCATACATTCAGCATTGGTGTCCCTTTTCCGTACGTTAAATGAAGGATACTGAGTGTTTGCTTCTCCATATGTAAATACGCCAAGAATCATTCTTTAAAATAATGCCTGACTCGTCAATGAATAGAACAGACTACCATCGATTTTCAGTCCAGTTTATATGACTACATGCCCAATGCAAACTCCTTCTTGTGGCGGGAGGTGATTGGGACGTACACTACCGGTTGCCATCATACAGACCTTCTTCATGGAGTATCCTCGACTTATTGTAGTGGCTGATCTGTCCTTCCTATAGCAGAAATAAGCAGGGATCTAGAGTTAGAGTTACAGTCCTGTTGCGATGGTGGCAAGTACCGGTAATCTGAAGAAGTGGTAACTTTTGACTTTTCTTTGTTAGATCTTCAAGAAGCTGAACCAGTAGTTATAAACTGGTTCCACAACTGGCTCACCACGGAACGATCAACATTTACTCATCTTGCAACATCAGACTATCGATGACCTGCTTCTAGTCGACCTATGAATCTATAACGCAATTCTGTTGTAAATGTCGCTTCGCACTTATTTTTACATTTGGATATCTCGAAATTGTTTAATTATATGGTTCTCACCTAAACAGTTGGTTTTAAATTGCATGTTATTTATGTAAAGCGATGGCAACGTCATTCTTTTGCATATTCCTGCTCGATGCAACTTGCTTTTGTTTTTTTGTTTGGAAGGAATAATTGACTGTTGTAATAGGTTTTTCTCTCTGTTTAGCAAATATGAACATTTAGCCGTTTTTTTTTTTTTTTTTTTTCGTTAGTTCATTTCATTCTTGCAATGGCAAATGAAATTATATATATATATATATATATTTGTTATTATAATATTTTTCTGTTGATATTTTCCAGACTTCCAGCAGATTTATATAAATTATGTCGAAATAATATAAAAAAAGACAAAAAAAAAAAAAAAAAAAAATGCTATTAAAGTTTGAAGAATGTTATAGTAGTCTTATGAATCTTAATGAATGAATCTATTTTTAAACTAATTGAATCTTAATTGATTAATTTAATCTTAATCTTAGTGAATTAATATCTTAATGAAACTAAATAATCTATATCTTTATTTCCAATTACAATTCAAATGTTTAGGTTCTATAATTATAGAGACTAAACGTTAAAAAAAAAAAAGTATTAAATGTCTCAACTCTAAAAATAGGTTCTTGTGTTATAGAATAAAAGCATTTCTTTAAAGAATTTGTTTATAAATATATGTCATTTTGAAAATTTTATAATTTTTAGATGATGTACCTCCACAAGGATTGCAATCCTTGTGGAGGTACATCATCTAAAAATTATTCAGCTCCAAGAGAAATTTTACGCCATCCAGGCCTGGAATAAGTTAGGTATTTATATGTTCGGGTTGATTGATTTTAAATAAAAACTGGAAGTAAAAGAGTAGTATGTAACTTTTGCTTTAGATCTGACCTATGCGGTTCAATCTTTAACGATTCTGATGGTAATTATGAAAGGAATTTCATCAGAGGCCTTTTTTTCCGTTATTAAATATTGCTGTTCACATGCACAAGAAAAAAAGAATTATATTAATACTGAAGTATCTTTAAGAGTGGTTTTTAATTATATAGATGAAAAGGAATTGTCCCATTGGATATATTCTTTCTTGTTGTTCCAAAGTTGTCAGATGATAAATCCAACAAAGAATTTCTGACAAAGGTATTGTTTCTGCAGAGTACCTGAGGAATAAAATCCCCGTACTTCTAGTTACAGAAATATTAGATTTTAAAATTTAAAATTTCTTCCGAAAGGAATTAACAGTAAAGACATTAAAAAAAGATTAATTAAAAGTGAGCTTCTTGAACAAGAAAATTTAAACTATGAAATTTAAAATTAATACACCATAAAAATTTAAATTAATAAACTATAAAATTTAAAGTTAATAAGTGCATGCATAAAAATTAAGATAGATTTAATTTATTATGGATTTTAAAAATGACCTTTGCTCATTGTAGTGAGAGAAATTCTGCTCTAGGGGTTGGTTAAAAAATGTAGAAAGAAAAGAAAGTCTCGTGGGTGGTTGAATTCTTTTTTTCTGTCACATTATGTGTTTAAAAAAAAAAAAAAAATTAAACCCTTTCCCCAGGTGAGGATCGAACTCACAACCTCGGCATAACTCACAAGCACTATTCTATAAGTACCGCGCTCTAACCAGTTGCACCACTGGGGACACGTGTTTTCTTAAGTAAGTAAAACAAATACATGAAGCGTTTAATGAAATTTTGTGAAAAAAGTGTATTAGAAGGTTTTCTTCGTTATTATGTTTTTTCATAAAGCATAAAAACTTACACCTTAATTGTAACATAATAAGAAGTTCACAATACTTTATAATAATGAGAAAGAATTGTGTAACGTCTGCCTTGGATCTGAATAATGAAATCTACTGAGAATTTTAGTCATGTTTATACTAGTAGAAACTTCATTAAAGGCACAAGTTTCAAAAGCATCAAGATTTTAAACGTAAAGAATAACTTTTTTATTCATTGATCATGGTTTCATTTGTAAGTTAAGCATAAATGGATAATTTATGCTTAACTTATTATTGACGAAAATACCCTGTCAAAAAATATGTATTAACTTGTCTCTGCTTAAGATAATCCTTTTGTATTTAAGCCATGTATAAAAAAAATTATAATTTGGTAAAAATAGAAATAAAACAGTATTACAGTTAAAAATCTATTATAATGTTTATCTCTTATAATATATTTTAGATTGAATTTATTATAGTTAATTTTCTTGGTTTTAAAATTTTTTTGAATTTTTTTTTGCTTATAATTTAAGCCTTAGTGTAATATTTTATTGAGCTTTAAATAAGTAGATTTTAAAAAGAAAAGTTATGGCAATTTTATCGGTTGGAATGATGAAATATATTATTACTTTTTAGGAGACCACCTTAATTTAAAAAATATTACCTGAAAACAATGCTTGAGCATCCTAAGCAATAAACAGTTCTTTAAACAATGTTCCGAAAGATGGATCTGAATTCCTTCATTATCAAAAATTACTAGAAGCTAATAAGAAATATGTAGTAAATAAATTACATGATGAATAAGAATGCAGTGAAGTTTTTAATTGTTTTTTTTGTTTTTGTTTTTTTGCCATGATTTTAAATTACATTCATGAAACTTTTATTTGATAATTAATTTAATCTTAGTTTCAATCTTAATGAATTAATTTAATCTTAGTTTAATTTAATCTTAATTAATCTAATCTTAATCTAATTGAATCATAATGAATTAATCTTATCTTAATCCAATTGAATCTTAATGAATTAATCTTATCTTAATCTAATTGAATTTTAATTAATCTAATTGAATCTAATGAATTAATTTTTATTTTAATCTAATTGAATATTAATTAATCTAATCTTAATCTAATTGAATTTTAAATTAACATCTTAACCTAAATGAATCTTTAAGGAATTATTCTAACTGAATATTAATTAATTAATTTTTAATTTAAATTAATCTTAAGGAATTATTCTAATTGAATATTAATTAATCTAATTTTTAATTGGTTTTTAAGGAATTAATCTAATATTATAATTAACTAATCTTTAATTGGATTTTTTAACGAATTAATCTAATCTTTGTCTGAATCTTAATGAATTAATGTAACCACAATCAAATTGAATCTTAATTAATCTAATCCTAATCTAAGTGAATCCTAATGAATTAATCTAGTTTTAATCTAATAAAAAATTAATGAATTAATCTAATATTAATCATTGAATCTTAATGAATTAATTTTATCTTAATGAAACTAAATCATCTTTTTACTTGTGAATCATCATTTCCATTTACAATGCAACCTTTTAGATTCTATAATTAGAGTATTAGATGTGTCAAATCTAAAAATATTTTTTTTTATTTTGTGAAATAAAAGCATTTCTTACAAAATTGGTTTAATTTCGAAAATTTTATTATTTTCAGACAATGTGTTTCTTCAAGGATTACCAAAAAGAAATCTTAGATCCATCCAGGCTCCGAAATAGGTATTGTATGTTCAGGTTGACTGAGATTAATTAAAAACTGTAAAAGTGATGGAATAAGGAAACAATATCAGATTTCATTGAACTTTCAAGAGCATTAAAGATTAATAAAAGATATTTGAAAATTAAGTTTCCCGAAAAGTTCATTTTTGGTGAAAGAGAACTATGTAAATTTTGCTTTAGATCTGACAGGTTTTTTTTTTCTAATGCAGCTGGCAAACACTTAGACAGCTTGGTCTTGATTGTCTTAAGACAAGCGCTGCACAGACGTACTCACTTTGCATTCCCCAGGGGGCGTGTAACCTGAAGATGAGCCACGGGCGCGGAGTAACAATGCCCCCGCAACGCTCCTATTAGACCGGGACCTACAATTTAAAGTGGATTCCGAACCACTACAAACATCCATGGCACCGCTGGGACTCGAACCCGAAACTTATGGTACCGAGCGCCAGTCACTCGGCCATTCAGGCCCCTATATCTGACCTATGCGGTTCAATTTTTAACCATTCTGATGGTAATTACGAAAAGAATTTCACCAGAGGCCTTTCTCCGTTGTTAAGTATTGTTGTTCACATACAACAGAAAAAAGAATTATATTAATAACTGAAGTATCTTTACCAGTGGTTTTTAATTATAGGTATGAACAAGGAATTGTCCAGTTGTATATATTCCTTCTTGTTGTTTTAAAGTTGTCAGATGATAAATCTAACAAAGAATTTCTGACAAAGGTATTGTTTCTGCAGAGTACCTGAAGAATAAAATCCTCGTACTTCCAGTTAAAGAATTATTAAGATTTTAAAATTTAAAATTTCTCCCAGAAGGAATTGACAGTAAAGAGACTAAAAGGATTAATTAAAAGTGAGCTTCTTGATGAAGAAAATTTAAACTATCAAATTTAAAATTTAAATAAAATAAATTTTTTTTATTTTAAATTTATCTATAAAAATTTAAATTAATGAACTATAAAAGTTAAAATTAATAAGTGTATGAATAAAAATTAAGATAGGATTTAAAATTGACCTTTGCTCATTGTAGAGAGAGGAATTCTGCTCTAGGGGTTGGTTAAAAATATAGAAGAAACAGAAAAAAGGCTTGTGGGCTGTTGAATTTTTTTTTTTTTTTTTTTTTGTCTGTTACATTTTTTGTGTTAAAAAAAAAAAAAAAAAAAAAAAACCCCTTCCCCCAGGTGAGGATCGAACTCACAACCTCGGCATAACTCACAAGCACTATTCTATAAGTGCCGCGCGCTAACCAGTTGCGCCACTGGGGACATGAGTTTTCTTAATTAAGTAAAATAAATACTTGAAGCGTTTAATGAAATTTTGTGAAAAAGTGCATTAGAAGGTTTTCTTCGTTATTATGTTTATTTATAAAGCATAAAAAAAACTTGAACCTTACTCGTAACTTAATAAGAAGTTCAAAATAGTTTATAATAATGAGAAAAATTGTGTGTAACGTCTGCCTTGGATCTGAATAATGATATCTACTGAGAATTTTAGTCATGTTTATTCTAGTAGAAACTTCATTAAAATTAACAAGTTTCAAAAACATCAAGATTTTAAACGTAAATAATTACTTTTTTTATTCATTGATCATGGTTTCATTTGTAAGTTAAGCATAAATGGATAATTTATGCTTAACTTATTATTGACGAAAATACCCTGTCAAAAAATATGTATTAACTTGTCTCTACGTAAGATAATCCTTTTGTATTTAAGCAATGTATAAAAAAAATATAATTTGGTAAAAATAGAAATAAAACAATATTATAGTTAAAAATCTATTATAATGTTGATCTCTTATAATATATTTTTTAGATTGAATTTATTATAGTTAATTTTCTTGGTTTTAAAATTTTTTTTGAATTATTTTTGCTTATAATTTAAACCTTAGTGTAATATTTTATTGTGCTTTAAATAAGTAGATTTTAAAAAGAAAAGTTATGGCAATTTTATCGGTTGGAATGATGAAATATATTATTACTTTTTTTAGGAGACCCCCTTAATTTAAAAAAAAAAAAATATTACCTGTGAAAACAATGCTTGAGCATTCTAAGCAATAAGCAGTTCTCTAAACAATGTTCCGAAAGATGGATCTTAATTCTTCATTATCAAAAATTACTAGAAGCTAATAAGGAATATGTAGTAAGTGAATTACATGATGAATAAGAATGCAGTGAAGTTTTTAATTGTCTTTATTTATTTATTATTTTTTTCCATGATTTTTTAAATTACATTCATGAAACTTTATTTAATAAATTAATTTAATCTTAGTCTAATTGAATTATTTTTTTCTGTTTTTTTTCCCATGGTTTTAAATTACATTCAAAAATCTTTATTTAATAAATTTATTTAATCTTAGTCTAATTGAATAATTAATCTAATTGAATCTAACTGAATCTTAATGAATTAACCTTATCTTAATCTAATTGAATCTTAATTAATTAACCTCATCTTAATCTAATTGAATCTAACTGAATCTTAATGAATTAACCTTATCTTAATCTAATTGAATCTTAATGAATTAACCTTATCTTAATCTAATTGAATCTTAATTTATCTACTCTTAATCTAATTGAATCTTAATTAATTTAATCTCTTAATCTAATTGAATAATTAATCTAATTGAATAATTAATCTAATTGAATAATTAATCTAATTGAATCTTAATGAATTAATCTAATTGAATCTTAATGAATTTTATCTAATCGTAATCTAAGCGAATCTTTATCAATTAATCTAATTTTAATGTAATTTAATTCTTAATCAATTAATCTGATCTTAATCTAATTGAATCTTAATCAATCTAATCCTAATCTTAATGAATCTGAATCAATTATTCTAATTGAATCTTAATGAATTAATCTAATCTTAATCTAATTGAATCTTAAGGAAACTAAATCATCTTTCTTCAGGTTCATTTCCATTTACAATGCAAACTTTTACATTCTATAATTAGAGTAATAGATGAGAAAAAAATATAAAAAATATTTTTCTATGTTGTGAAATAAAAGCATTTCTTTCAAGAATTGGTTTATAATTATATGCAATTTGAAAATTTTATTATTTTTAGACAATGTGTTTCTTCAAGGTCTACCAAGAGAAATCTTAGATCCATCCAGGTTTGAAATAGGTATTTGTATGTTCGGTTGACTGTTATTAATTTAAAACTGGAAAAATGATGGAATAAGGAAACAATATCAGATTTCATTGTACTTTCAAGGCAAACTCTTAAAGATATTTGTAATGATATTAATATTATTTTTAATGTAATGTAAAAATATTTGAAAATGTTTCCCGAAAAGTTCACAAATGCCATGACGGTGATGAAAGAGAACTATGTAATTTTTGCTTTAGACCTGACCCCTTGAAGTTCAATTTTTCAATTTTTTTTTTTTTTTTTCTTTTTTATGAAAGGAATTTCACCAGAGTCCCATCTCCGTTGTTAAGTATTGTTGTTCACATGCACCAGAAAATAATTATATTAATTCTGAAGTGTCTTTGCCAGTGGTTTTTAATTATAGAGATGAAAAAGGAATTGTCCTGTTGGATATATTCCTTCTTGTTGTTTTAAACTTGCGATAAAATATGATAAATCTAATAAAAAGAATTTCTGACAAAGGTATTGTTTCCGCAGAGTACCTGAGGGCTAAAAACTCCCCGTACTTCCAGCTACAGAATTATTAAGATTTTAAAATTTAAAATTTCTTCCGAAAGGAATCTACAATAAAGAAATTAAAAGGATTAAATAAAAGCGAGCTTTTTGTTGAAGAAAATTTAAACTATAAAATTTAAAATTATTAAACTATAAAAATTTAAATTAATAAATTATAAAAAATTAAATTAATAAACCATAAAATTTTAAATTAATAAGTGTATGAATAAAAATTAAGAGAAGATTTAATTTATAGTGATTTAAAATTGATCTTTTCTCATTGTAGAGAGAGAAATTCCGCTCTAGGGGTTGGTTAAAAATGTAGAATGAAAAAAAGTCTCGTGGGCCGTTGAGTTTTTTTTTTTGTCTGTTACATTTTGTGTTAAAAAAAAAAAAAAATAACCCTTCCCCAGGTGAGGATCGAATTCACAACCTCGGTATAACTCACAAGCACTATTCTATAAGTGCCGCGCGCTAACCAGTTGCGCCACAGGGGACATTAGTTTTCTTAAGTAAGTAAAATAAATACTTGAAGCATTTAATGAAATTTTGTGAAAAAGTGTATTAGAAGGTTTTCTTCGTTATTACGTTTTTTCATAAAGCATAAAAAACTTACACCTTAATTGTAACATAATTAGAAGTTCACAATACTTATAATAATGAGAAAGAATTGTGTAACGTCTTGTCTTGGATCTGAATAATGAAATCTACTGAGAATTTTAGTCATGTTTATACTAGTAGAAACTTCATTAAAGGCACAAGTTTCAAAAGCATCAAGATTTTAAACGTAAATAATTACTTTTTTTTTATTCATTGATCATGGTTTCATTTGTAAGTTAAGCATAAATGGATAATTTATGCTTAACTTATTATTGACGAAAATACCCTGTCAAAAAATATGTATTAACTTGTCTCTACGTAAGATAATCCTTTTGTATTTAAGCCATTTATAAAAAAATATAATTTGGTAAAAATAGAAATAAAACAGTATTATAGTTAAAAATCTATTATAATGTTTATCTCTTATAATATATTTTAGATTGAATTTATTACAGTTAATTTTCTTCGTTTTAAAATTTTTTTGAATTCTTTTTGCTTATAATTTAAACCTTAGTGTAATATTTTATTGCGCTTTATATAAGTAAATTTAAAAGAAAAGTTATGGGGATTTTTTATCGGTTGAAATGATGCAATCAATATATTATTATTATTTTTTACTAGGCGACC
Source organism: Caerostris extrusa (assembly GCA_021605095.1). Taxonomy (NCBI): domain Eukaryota; kingdom Metazoa; phylum Arthropoda; class Arachnida; order Araneae; family Araneidae; genus Caerostris; species Caerostris extrusa. The sequence continues at coordinate 54,719 of BPLR01009611.1, read as the reverse complement.
TTAATTTAAAAATATTACCCTGAAAACAATGTTTGAGCATCTTAAGCAATAAACAGATCTCTACACACTGTTTCGAAAGATGAATCTGAATTCTTTCACTATCAAATATTACTAGAAGCTGATTTGAAATATGGAGTAAGTAAATTACATGATGAATAAGAATGCAGTGAAGTTTTTATTACACCACTCATCAAGCAATGCCCTCCGAAGTTCCGGTTGACAGATGGGAGGGGGTTGACGGGCTGCAATTCGTCGGCCAAGCACATCCCACACATGCTCTATTGGATTCAAGTCCGGTGAGTATGTTGGCCAATCCATATGGGTGATATCCTCCAATTGAAGGCATTCGTCTACAATGTTTGCACGGTGAGGACGGGCGTTGTCATCCATAAACAGAAATTCAGCACCCACGGCGCCCTAAAACAAACGTACATGTTGTTCCAGAATGACATCCTGATAGATGTGGCCTGTCATCGTTACACTCTGAACATGCAGGTCAAGTTCTGGAACCAAGAATAATTTCTCCCCAAACGAGCCATCCTGCACCACCGTAACGGTGTCGTTCAATGGTGTTCTCTTGGTGGTAACGGGTACCTGGCGCTCTCCATATGAAAGTCCGGCGAGAATCAGACTGCAAACTAAACCTGGACTCGTCGTTAAACATCACACCAGACCACTGTTGCGGTGTCCACAATGCATGCTCTCTACCCAGGTTAATCGCAGGCGACAGTGAGTTGCGGTAAGTGGAACACATCTGGACAGGCCTACGAGCATATAGATCAATGTGCCCTAAGCGTCTGTACACGGTCTGCCTTGAAACTGTCGTATCCGTAACTGAAGAGAGCTGACGAGACAGGTCTGATGCTGCCTCCGTCTGTTTCTTTTGGCAGTAACTGCTGAATACCGGTCCTCATTCGGCGTTGTAACTCGGGGCGACCTGTGCTGTAACATCTACTCACATTACCATCATCTTGGAATCGTTGTCAAAGCCAGGAGATGACACTCTGGGCTATTCCAAGTTCCTCGGATACTTTCAGCTGGGTACGTCCACATTCCAGTCGTCCGATAATTCTACCACGTAAAAAATCATCCAAATGCTTTCCTTTGTGCCATAACTATGCGGTTATTGCACTGAAAGGTTTTTAAAGCGCTTGTGAACAATTTTACTTCTTTGCCACCATTCCTTATATAAAATTATATACCCCTCTCTTTACACTCTCGTCATTGTGACGTACTATCCGCGCCATCTGGTGGTTTCCCTGTAATTTGCATATTCTTCTTCAAGATGTGTGTGATAATTCTACAGGTGAAATTTTTATTTTAGAGTTCAATTTCTGTGTCATTCTGAATTATCCTTAATTTATGGACATGAGTGTATTAATACTGAAGTATCTTTACCAATGGTTTTTAATTATAGAGATGAAAAGGAATTGTCCAGTTGGATATATTCATTCTTGTTGTTTTATAGTTGTGATAAAAGATGTTAAATCTAGCAAAGAATTTCTAACAAAGGTATTGTTCCTACAGAGTACCTGAAGAATAAAATCCTCGTACTTCCAGTTACAGAATTATTAAGATTTTAAAATTTAAAATTTCTTCCGAAAGGAATCAACAGTAAAGAGATTAAAAGGATTAATTAAAATGCGAGCTTCTTGATCATGAAAATTTAAACTATGAAATTTAAAATTAATAAACTATAAAAATTTAAATTCATCAACTATAAAATTTAAAGTTAATAAGTGTATGAGTAAAAATTAAGATACGATTTAATTTATTGTGGATTTGAAATTGACCTTTGCTCATTATAGAGAGAAATTCTGCTCTAGGGTTGGTTTAAAAATGTAGAATAAAAAAAAAGTCTCGTGGGCGGTTGGGTTTTTTTTTTTTTTGTCTGTTACATTTTGTGTTTAAAAAAAAAACAACCCTTCCCCAGGTGAGGATCGAACTCACAACCTCGGCATAACTCACAAGCACTATTCTATAAGTACCGCGCGCTAACCAGTTGCGGCACTGGGGACATGAGTTTTCTTAAGCAAGTAAAATAAATACTTGAAGCGTTTAATGAAATTTTGTGAAAAAAGTGTATTAGAAGGTTATAGTTATTCATAAAGTATAAAAAAACTTGCACCGTAATTGTAACATAATAAAAAGTTCACAATACTTTATAATAATGTGAAAGAATTGTGTAACGTTTGTCTTGGATCTCAATTATGTTATCTGCTGAGAATTTTAGTCATGTTTATTCTAGTAGAAATTTCATTAAAGGGACAAGTTTCAAAAGCATCAAGATTTTAAACGTAAATAATTACTTTTACATTCATTTATCACTTCAAATGGTTAATTTATACATAACTTAAAAATGAAACCAGAATGCCTATGAAAAATTTGAGTCTCAATAAAAATAAATACTTTTTAATTTCTAGTAAACTCTAAGCAGTAATAAGATAAGTAATACTTTCTTTATGTTCACTGATTTGTAGCATTAATAATAATAATAATATATATATATATTAGAATATACAAATTAGTAATATTAAAAGTAGAACACAAATAGAACAATTTCTCTTTATAAATATAACAAGGATAGGAGGGCAAATTTTAGGCCAAATATTGATATTACTTTCCAAATAAATAAATAAATAAAAATAAAATAAAAATAAAATAAAAAATAAGTATCTTAAATTATTGAAATCAGGGTGATATCTTTTGATACAATTTAGATGACTCTTTTTAGATTGATTTTATCAAGAAGCAAAATTCTGCAACTTATAAGATAATTTTGAAGTTGTAAATAGAAATCAAAAATTCAAATAAAAAAGAAAACGAACTTATCTGACTCTTCAATAAATTATCAGACGCAACTAAGTATTTTTTAGGTAAATGTAAATTAAATAAGTTTAATCTTAACACGAAAATAAAATACATCTAACAGCTTGGAATGTAACGTGATTCAAATAACTATTCATCGGAGTGATTTCGATATTTAATTGTTGAAAATATTACTTACAAATCATGAAACAATACAAAAAAATAATCAAAAGGAAAATATATTATTCTCAGGTGTGGTTAAGGATGCCATGCGTGTTTACCCTGGTACATGTCTCGCAGAGTAATGTTTATCTACTGTTCACCGTTATTAGCTGTTATAGGTGGTGCTAGTAGTGATAGGAAGTTAGACGAAGTGTTACAGTACGAATAATTTCCTTAAAGTTCAATTTATTATAATATACAATGGGTATTTAATATATAAAAAATGTTTAAATATCAAGATTCTAGGTATAATATTTTCTGATAAAATATATGCCAAACTGAACATTTTTAAATTTTTAGTATAGAAGGTATCGAACCCCCTCAAACCCCTGAAGTGTGCGATACCCCTTCCCCGAAGATACAAAGTATTCTGAAAAGAAAACAGTTTATGCTCTTAATGATAAATCTGTAAATCAATACAGTAATAGGAAATCAAAACTGTAAATCAATACAGTAATAGGAAATCAGAACTGTAAATAAATACAATAGGAAAATCAATGTAAATATAAATATGATATACTTTATGGTATATCCTGGTTTAGCTAAAGTGAATTTCAAAATCGCTAATAACAAACTACTCCTCTTCTAATTAGTAAGATATTCTCGAGTTTCTATTTTTAATCCACAACAATGTAATTATGGACTTATTTGTTTTGGGTGTTATGAAGTCACGCTTCGAGAATAAATATTTAAAAAAACCATTGAAATTCCTTATTGATATGATTGCTTTAGAATTTTAACTTTCCTTTAAAATAAAAATTAGATTGATAACCCTTATTATATTCTAATGCTTGGTTATTTTTGTATGGAAAAAATTGAATATTGAATGCAGAATCCATTGGATTACATTGTTCATGTGGGATACAAAATGTTATGTGATATAAATTAATGTAAATGTTATGTGACAAATGTGATATACAAAAATGGCAATTTAGCAAGCAACGTTCTAAAAGACGTGTAATATTTTTCGTAAAAAAAGAGCCCCGGAAATATCCGAAGCATTTTAAAAAGATACGTTATATATCACGGTGCTGTTGAATTTTTAATCGACTATTCTTTCATTTCAATACATTTTTATGTAAGTTATCTAACTGTAGTAAAACTGATATTTTGGAACTAACATTCTGGATAATTAAGTTTGTTTAAAAAAACGGCTGTTCATATATTACCAACTGAAAACTTTGTTGCATTAGAATGCCGGAAACTTTGATATCAGTGATACTTTTTGCATCTAGAACGACAAAAATGTAAAAATTCAGATTTACTATGGGAACACCAAGAAGAGCTGCCACACCGTTACCATACTAATTTTGAACTCTGCGACTATGGAAAGATGACATCTTGCTAAATTCATACTCTCCCACGAGCTCAAAGAAAAGACATTTCTGTCTACAGATTTATTGTGCCCATCCTCGACATAGACGCAAAAGCCTTAAATGTGACAACTCTTGTCGAGTTCTGAACCAAACATCCTTGCTTCGGAAACCACGCGTCACCATTGAATTACTGGACGCACTTTATTAACATCTTCCATCTACTCGCATTATTCACGGGAATTTTAATTCTTATCATACCATTCTCGGATCATCTGCTTCTACTTCTAGTTGTGAAATTCTGATCAACTGGATTCTTAATAATAATTTAAATATTATTAATATAAACACCCCACTCATATTACTCCTACTTCTACATCTCTTATTGATTTCTCCATCGCCAGAACAAATATTTACCCCAATTTATCTAACTTTATTCCCTCCGAACAGACTTTTAGGTGTGATCACCCTACCGATACTGTTATCACTTTCACTTGTTTCTCCATAAAAAAATCTGCAGGCCGACCATTACATGGGCTGGCGTTCATCGTTTTCTTCATAACAAAATCTCACCTTCAATTTTGCATCATATTCTGACTTACAATCTTTCTTGTTCACGCTCTACTTTATAATAAGAAAAATTATGAAATCTCTCACCTCCCAAAACTTCTTTGTTGGAATACACAATGCAATAACCTTTTAAAACAGAAACTCAAACTTTTACATCCAGCTCGATATCAACTTTCTCGCGACCTCTAGATTTCTTACAAAAAAATTTCTGCTAGACTTCGTTGTTACATTTCTCAGTTAAAGAGACCTTTTTGAGATTCTGTTTATACTTCTACCGGCTATAATAGCCAAATATATAAAGTTATCAAAGCATTTCATAATAAGAATAATCTGGTCAGTAATAAGATATTCCATACGAATATTAATTTGATTATTATAGATCTAACTCTACAAGCTAATATGTTAGCATCTCATTATAATAAACCCATCGACAATCTGTTTTTATTCCTTTTCATCTTTCCGATGATTGCAACTAGAATTACAATAGATCTATTACTTTTAGCGAGCTTAAAGATGCTATTCTCGCTGCTCCCAATACTTGCCCTGGCAGTGATAATATTCCTACAAAATTAATTAATTTACTTCCTGATCATTCTCTACAACAGTTGCTTTATATCATTAACAGTGTATGGCCCACTGTGTATATCACATGAATGGTTAACAGCAAAAGTCACATCAATCTAACATTTTCATTAAAATTTTCTTTGAATAAAAGTTTAACCGATTTGAGTCGGAACTATTGATTGATTTTCTTCAAATGCTTTAACCGTTTTAATTTTTTCGTGACACGGATAATTTTATGTTATAAAATCCGTTCCTTCTATATAATATAATAAAAATTCTTTTTTTTTAGTTCTTGTTATCTAATATTGTACAAATCTATTCTAGATTTTCTTAATTACTTATACGTTTTTATATTTTTTAATAGTAAATATTATTTAAATAATATTAGTAAATGCTATTAATGGCATAATATTAAATGCAAACTTTACATATTAGAGACTTGCACGAGTAAATAAAAATGTAATCAGTTAAGAATTCGCCGATTACCTATATAGAACTATGTAATGTTAATCACCTGGACGAGTAAGTAAAAAAAGTAACCCAATAAGAATCGTCGTGTCTGGTAACGATACAGAAAAATAAATCAGAGCGTTATCAAATGCATACCTTTTTCTGTTCTTTTTTTTTAGTTGTTGATCTTTGGAAATTTTTTCTGTGTACAAATCCTTCCTAAATTTTTTTTTTTTCTGGTTAGAAATACATATTTTTTATAAAAATTTTAACAATCAGTGTTATTTATGCATTATTAATAAATACTATTCATGATGTTATATAATCAAACTGTACTTATTAGGTTTGGTTTGTCGCTCTACTGTCATATTTTTTTAAATTGGGCTAATTAGACCGGGACCTACAGTTTAACGTGGATTCGAACCACTAACATACATCCATACCACAGACAGGATACCAACCTGAAGCTTGGATACCAATGGCCAGAGCGTTAGCCAGTTGGCCATCAAAACCGCCTGTACTTATTAGAAATCTACACGGGTAAGTAAAAGTGTAATCAATTAGGAATCGTCAATTACCTTTACAGAATGATGCAATATTAATCGCCTGGACGAATAAGTATAAAAGTAATTGAATAAGAATAGCCTGACGATGCCTATTAATTATTAATTTCAATTAGTAAGACATCCCATCATCGTATCATCATCAAATGCTTGAATGCCATAAAGGCGTAAGTTGACTAAGATCAATAATAAAATTGAACAAGAAATTTTAAGGATAAAAAATTTAGCCTTTTTTTTTTGTCTATAGACGAAGGTGCAATGAAGAAACTTGCTCATTATTTTTGTTAACTAAATTATTTTCATTCTAATCTTTTTCATTGTTATAAAAACTGTTGAATTGAAATAAATACATTTGTTCTTTGTCAAAGTATGAACAATTTTCTTACTTTTAGTTGTCACTATGTTGCGTAATACAAATTCATTTTAATTAAAAATTACAACCATCGTTTGCACATTTGAAATAGGTACATGGAGTAAATACCAAGCCTTGTAAAAACTAGGGTAAAGCTAGGAACAAAAATTTTGACATGAACGACATGTCACCTCCATTAATTGTCCACCAATTGTAAGATGAAAAACTTCCACGAAATAGAAATAGAAAATTGTATATGTATTGTACGACCACTTGTAGATAAAGGTAAGGCCTTTGATAAAATAATTTTATTGCGAAAATGTTTTAGAAAACCATGAAATTGATTTTTGTACTTATTAATATTTGTGTCATAGAAAGGTATGCAGCAAAAGTTAACATCTTGATCGAAAACAAAAAATTACAAAATTAAAAACAATTATCTGAGAACTTGTCTTTTGAACTTATGTCATCCTTGCTAAAAAATTTAAATAAATGCCATTAATAAGTTTGAACCAGGGTTAATGCGATAGTGATAGTGATAGCGATTGCGATAGTGATAGATTGTTGTTAATTTTTAATTTCCATATTTTTCTCCCACATTTCGAACATATTTAATGTTTATTTTTTTTGCAGAATATATATTTCATTTAAGTTAATAAGGCAAGTAAAAAGAATTTCAAAATAATTTTTTTTTTTTTTAAGAATGTATTAATGCTTGGAGAAGAAAGTTTTTTAAAAGTAAACTACACTCATGTCCATAAATTAAGGATAATTCAGAATCATACAGAAATTGAACTCTAAAATAAAAATTTCACCTGTAGAATTATCACACACATCTTGAAGAAGAATATGCAAATTACAGGAAACCACCAGATGGCGCGGATAGTACGTCACAATGACGAGAGTGTAAGAGAGGGGTATATAAGGAATGGTGGCAAAGAAGTAAAATTGTTCACAAGCGCTTTAAAGCCTTTCAGTGCAATAACCGCATAGTTATGGCACAAAGGAAGCATTTGGATGATTTTTTACGTGGTAGAATTATCGGACGACTGGAATGTGGACGTACCCAGCTGAAAGTATCCGTGGAACTTGAATCGCCCAGAGTGTCATCTCCAGGCTTTGGCAACGATTCCAAGATGTTGGTAATGTGAGTAGATGTTACAGCACAGGTCGCCCCCGAGTTACAACGCCGAATGAGGACCGGTATTTAGCAGTTACTGCCAAAAGAAACAGACGGAGACAGCATCAAACCTGTCTCGTCAGCTCTCTTCAGCTACCGATACGACAGTTTCAAGGCAGACCGTGTACAAACGCTTAGGGCACATTGGTCTATATGCTCGTTGGCCTGTCAGATGTGTTCCACTTACCGCAACTCACTGTCGCCTGCGATTAACCTGGAGTAGAGAGCATGCATTGTGGAAACCGCAACAGTGGTCTTGTGTGATGTTTTCCGACGAGTCCAGGTTTAGTTTGCAGTCTGATTCTCGCCGGACTTTCATATGGAGAGCGCCAGGTACCCGTTACCACCAAGAGAACACCATTGAACGACACCGTTACGGTGGTGCAGGATGACTCGTTTGGGGAGAAATTATTCTTGGTTCCAGAACTGACCTGCATGTTCAGAGTGTAACGATGACAGGCCACATCTATCGGGATGTCATTCTGGAACAACATGTACGTTTGTTTCGGGGCGCCATGGATGCTGAATTTCTGTTTATGGATGACAACGCCCGTCCTCACCGTGCAAACATTGTAGACGAATGCCTTCAATTGGAGGATATCACCCGTATGGATTGGCCAGCATACTCACCGGACTTGAATCCAATAGAGCATGTGTGGGATATGCTTGGCCGAGGAATTGCAGCCCGTCAACCCCCTCACACCTGTCAACCGGAACTTCGGAGAGCATTGCTTGATGAGTGGTGTAATATTCCCCAAGATCAGATTGATAATTTGATACTCAGCATGCCTAGGCGTTGTAAGGCCTGTATTGCATCGTCTGGGAGACATACTCCATATTAACCATCATACTAACCATGTTATACTGTTTTTTGTAAATAGGTTCTTTTTTTAAATTTGCTTCAGGGAGTAAAAATCGCAATTTTTATTAATTATGTCAAACATATAGCATCTTTTTTTTGCTCTTTACCTTTTGTTTAATAAATAGACTTTACAAATAAGTCAAATTTGTTTTTGCTTCTGTCTCTTTCTTTGCTTGAACTTCATTATCCTTAATTTATGGACATGAGTATATAAATATTAAGAGCTAACTATAAATTACAACTTTCTGAATGATAATTTCAACTAATAAAGAAAAGATTTATTCTATTATACGATTGAAAAATTTGAAATGAGATTTTGAAAACGAAAATGAAATAAAAGAAAAAAAAGCTTTGTAGCAAATGAAATAATACAAAGCATAAAGAGTAAAATATTTGCTTTAACACTGCTTGATTACAATAAATTTTTTCACAAAGTTTTTAAGATAAGAGCAAGATAAGTAACAAGCATATAAAAAACAATAGAAATGAAGAAAAAAACCCGTAATTTAACCGTAATTAACCGTTGCTTGCTTTGAACCCATTGCCACCTAAAAATGCACTCACATATTATTTAATTCATTATTAGACTTTTACTAAACGCGATATTAAAACTGAAAAATTTAAGAAATACCAAGCAGTTAGAAAAGAAAAAAAAAAAATAAAGTAAATAACGTGGTACTATAAATATTCTGTAATACATAAGCAAAAAAAAAAAAAAAGATTTATATAAATGCCACGAACAAATTCGAACCTGGTTTACTGCAGGCACAATATAATGACAAAGTAAAGCTCTATCGCTCTAATATACTCTACATAACTCTAAAGCTCTATATATACTCTACGGTTGGCGTCTCAGAAGAACGAGAGTGGGAAATGGAATGTCAGTTGATCATATGAACAAACCGGAATCAGCACGATTGACAGCTTGATAGTGTTTCTAAAATTAGTCTTTCAACAATGTTTTTTAAGCACAGAATGTGTCTCTATAAATTAGAATGCAACAGATGACAGAAAAGAGAGATAAAGATATCATAGAGACACATTTCTTATATAATAACAATTCCTATTTTATCAACATTGGAAAAAAAATGCATCTACTCTTATTTCTAAGACTGACTCGCATATTAAACAATTTGACATGCTTGATTCACAAGGTACTGTTTTTTCCCTTTATAAAAGTTATTTATATTCTGTCAGAAATCTTCCAAGCTCACGATTGCAGGTCCTATTAAGAGTTCTTTATCTTTAAAATAATGTGTTTTATTATTTTATGTAACTGTCATTCTGTTCCGAGTTATCTGAGAAATATTTTCTGAACGACAAAACATCTAAGTTTTGAACTACAATCATTTATTTGCATTTCATTTTTGTTTGTGTATTTATTATCTTTTTTCCCCCCTTTTTTTCATATGTAGATGGACTTTGAAACCTTACATTGAAATATAACTAACTAACTCGCCGGCACTACAGTCCATGGTGGGCCAAGGCCGTCTGTCTATTGGTAGATTCTGACACATGAGATGTTTTCTTTTACGGTGCTGTCAAGCTTTACTCCCAACAGTCCTTTTAGATGGAAACCTACTGTTTAAAGAGGATTCTCAACTACCACAAGCTCCCATGCCACCGCCGGGACTCGAGTTCGAAATCTGTGGCACCGAGCGCCAGACACTCGGCCATGAGGTCCCTACATTGAAATATAAAGTCTAAAACTTTAATATAGTGCTGAGAGCTGCTATATTAAGCTTAGACAAAATAACTACAAAAACTTTGTTAAAGTTTTCGGAAAAAAAAAAAAAAAAAAAACTCTTTGGTATTTCAGAATTTCAAGAAATACCAGCAGGCTAAGCCTATCATTCGCGAAATGGAGCATAAATATGAAATACCAAGGAACATGAATCAGATAAGTTCCAAGGTATGAAAAACTAAATCATCGTATTTTTACCATCTAGACGGCTGTCCGATTTTAGGCTAAAAGATTAAGGACTCTTCCGAATTTTAATTAAAAATACATAAATATATAAACCACAAAATCTATTGAAATGTAAAAACACAAGAACAGAAGCAAATTCTGCTTTGCAGAAATACAATCTGTTTGTTTAACAAAGCCGTGAACAGCTATATATATATATATAGTTCAATGACATGGTCCATTCTTAACAGTTCTATTTCCTCACAGCTTAAAATCTGCCCAACCTTTCTGGTTAAAAGAGATAGAAGGAAAGTGGGTGGAAGAACTTTTATTGTCACATTTTGGTTTAAAAAAAAAAAATTCCCCAGGTGAGGATCGAACTCACAACCTCGGCATCACTCACAGGCACTGTTCTATAAGTACCAAGCGCTAACCAGTTGCGCCACTGGGGACACTAATTGCCCTAAACAAATTTGAAGTGTTTAGTGATCTTTGGTGGAAAGGAGTGTATTTTAGAAGGTTCTCTTCGTTGTTATGTTTATTCATATAAGCGTAAAAACACTTACACCTTAATTGTAACATAATAAGAAGTTCACAATACTTTATAATAATGAGAAAGAATTGTGTAACGTCTGCCTCGGATCTCAATTATGTTATCGACTGAGAATTTTAGTCCTGTTTATTCTAGTAGAAACTTCATTAAAGGCACAAGTCTAAAAAGCATCAAGATTTTAAACATAAATCACTTTTTTTCATTCTTCTATCACTTCAAATGGATAATTTATGCTTAACTTAAAAATGAAACCAGAGTGCCTATGAAAAGTTTGCGTCTCAGTAAAAATAAATACTTTTCATTTCTAGTAAACTCTAAGTAGTAGTAAGATAAGTAATACTTTCTTTATGTTCACTGAACAATATTTCTTTATAAATATAACACGGAAAGCAGGAAGAATTTTAGGCCAAATATTGATATTACTTTACAAAATAAATAAATAAATAAGCAAATAAAAATAAATAAATAATTAAAAAAAAAAAATAAAAATAAAATCAAAAAATAAGTATCATAAATTACTGCAATAAGGGTGAAATAAAATGAACTTATCTAACTCTTTAATAAATTATCAGACGCAACTAGGTACTTTTAGGTAAATGTAAATGAAATAAGCTTATATTACGATTAGGGTTGTAGAACGATCATATCTAACAGATATCCTGGCTCCCTCTTGTAGATAATTGTCCTTTGTAATAATATCCTACACACACACATACACACGCCCACATTATATATATATATATATATATATAGATAGATAGATAGATAGATAGATACGCAAACATATAAATATATATGTGTGCTTGTACAAGATAACTAAAAATCTTATGGATATCTTTTGATGTTACATACTACTCTAAGTTTAAGTGTTTTCCTTTTAAGAAGTAGATTGTTATATAATGAAAAATATGACAGTTAATTTTGTGACTTTATTTTAATCAAAGTTTATGGCTTTAAATAAATTTGATAAAAATTTAATTGGTTAAGTTCAAAATATTTTTAGAACTTTAATAAATCCATACAAAAATAACCTAATTCAAAGTCTCTTAAAAATTAACAAGTAGTATAGGAAAAAAAAATTAAGTCAATTCCTACTTTTTTTCACTGTATTGCAGAAAGTCCTTTATAAATAAAGTTGAAATTTTCCTCTTACATAAGGCGCCATCTATTATTAGATACATGCAACTTAAATCTAAAAAAAAACTATAATTAATTAATTAAATTTAATTATTGAATTAATATTTAAACAAGCTCAAGTTTCATCATTCAGTCATTCACTACAAGTTCAAAAAAATTTATTTGAACTTGAGTGGATGAATAAAAAGTATTTTATTAACGATTGAAAATTTGAACAAGATATATATAGGGAGAGTGTGAACTAATAGTAGGAATTGAAAAAAGGTATAACAATATCTCTGAGTCATATCACTAGAATTAAGAATTCAAAACTTGAATTGAAGAAAACAGATGCGAAATTGGAATTGTCAGGTCGGAGCGGCAAACAGACTAAACCTATGATGCAGCTTCTCAACAAGATGGTTCCTAATTTTTAATATTGAGTGTTATTTAAGCCTTATTAGTAACTATTATTCATGACAATATATCTATTATGATATTTGTATATATTCCAACATATAAAATAAGGTTAAGTCTTTAAATGTAAGTCAACAATCCATAGGCTATCCAATAAAACACACCCTAAAAATGCATGAAAATTGCCCAAGTACCATCATCTAAGTCAGGGGTAGTCAACCCAAAGGATCTTGCAGGCCACTGTTGAAATGTATCATGACTCCAAGCAGGCCGCATATAAAATTATATACCTCCATATTAGATTTAGACCTATTGTAGATATTTTTATATTCATATTACAACCTGTTATATTAAATGTTCCAAGATGCGCGCATCATGAGTACGCAGAATATAATTTAATTATTCTGTAAACTCATAAATAAAATAGGCAATATCTGTGATATATTCTCAAGAATGTTATTTTTAAAATCAAAGTTAATTTTTCTCATAATTTCGACAATTAATTTTTGATTATATGGATGCACACATAATGTATTTTTTAATACATTGGTTTCACTACTTTGGCTATTATAAAATAAATATATTTTGTAAAAGTGTGATAAATCTCACGGGCCAAAAATGTTCAAGGCGGGTAGCGGGTTGGCCACCCCTGATCTAAGTGATAAAATTATACAAGTGAGAAGGCAGCATTCATGCCACCCCCCCCACCCACACACAACCTTCTTTTGAATGGACAGATAACCAAAAATTGTGTCAATTCATGATGCCCCAATTTTTCTCTCATATATAAGCCAAAATCTCAAGTACAATACCTAAGTAGAGGTCAAAACAGGAAAAATTTAATTCCTCCAACTTTAAAAGCCTATTCAAATGGTGTCATGTTCTGGATGGGTATTTCTTCAGATGGAAACACTAAATCTTGTTTTATGCAACTAGGGGAAAAAAAATCGCAAAAAAAAAAAAAAAATTCTAATTACTATATTAAACAAAATTAAAATTTATTCTGAAAGATGATTTTGTCAATATAAACTCATGTTTGTGAAAATTGCAACACCATGAAGGACTTACGCGAGTGAGCTGAAATTTTCAGGAAATGCAAATTAGCGCATGATATGCAAATGATTAGAATTTCAAATCCGTAGCGCATGCGTATGCTGAACAGCGCCCTCTGAACGTAGGAGGGATCCGAATAAACAGACGGCTGTAGCGAGGCATGTATGGTTATCGGTGGTTATCTGCTAGTGGTAAACGTTAGCTCAATCGTTACTTATGCCTCTTCCACGAAAGAGAGCGAGATTTGAACAACTTACAGAGTTTGAACTGGGGAGAATCATCGACCATCGTGAAGCTGGATTGTCTTATCGTGCAGTAGTCGCTCGTGTGCAGCGTAACAGCAGCACAGTGATGCGTCTTTGGAAGCAGTGGACGGACGAGTGTCGGATAACTCGGAAATCCGGGAGTCGACCATGAAATGTGACGTCAGCTCGCGATGATAGACACCTGGTCCGCATGGCGCTGACGGACCGTAAAGCTTCCTCTAGACAATTGGCAGCACAGTGGTCAATATAAACAGGTGTTTCATTGTGTGCTTCATCAATTCGTAGACGTCTGCTGCAGCGTGGACTGCGCGCAAGGACTCCTTTATACAGGATCCTCTCACGCTAAACCATCGCCGCCTGCGGCTACAATGGGCCGCTCAGCATAGAGACTGGCGTGCTGATTGGCAGCATGTCGTGTTTTCTGACGAATCTCACTTTAATTTGTGGTACCATGATGGCCGCATTCGTGTCAGACGCTATGCCGGTGAACGCCACCTTCCGAGTGCATTATCGAACGCCACGGTGGACGAACACCCGGAGTTATGGTCTGGGATGCCATAGCATATCACGGACGATCTCAATTGCTAAGAATTGTGAGCAATCTGAACAGCAACCGGTACATGAGTGAAGTTCTACAGCCCCAAGCTGTTCTCTTCCTTCAAAACTTGCCAGGCGCTGTATTTCAACAGGACAATGCCCGCCCTCATATCGCTAGACTGTTAAATCCTTCTTTGCAACGCGGCAGGTACAGTTTCTTCCTTGGCCTGCGTATTCCCCGGATATGTCGCCGATTGAACATGTATGGGAGTTCGTTGGTCGGCATCTCGCTCGTGATCCTCGTCCTGTTGCTTCTGCAGACGAACTTTGGGTGAGCATACAAACAATATGGAATGCTCTTCCTCAGGCAGACATTCAAAATTTGTTTGACTCCATGCCACGTCGTGCAGCAGCACTTATTGCGGCGCGTGGTGGCTACACAAAATACTGATTCCGATCACTTGTTATTGTTTGTTTGCTTTGAACATTTAATCATTTATTTGTACCACTACCACTCAACTGTGTATTAAATTTCATTCAATTATGACGATTCCTTCGTGGTGTTGCAATTTTCACAAACATGAGTATATATTCAAATGGCGATATAATTTTTCATCAAGACTCGGTACCGTCGCATACTGCTACAAAATATTTAAGTCCTTTAACAAGGAGAAAATGCAATTTCATAAACTCTTATCAGTTTACGCTAAACAGTTCTGATGTTGTATCATGTAATTAATTTTTGTGGGAATAATTAAAAAGGGAACTAAACAAGAGAGAAGTTACACCTCTAAAAAGACTTAAGAAAACTTTCAGAAGTGAGGGAAATTACTTAAGAAATTATACTACGTGCAATGGAATCATGACCAAAGTAATGTAGACAAATTTAATATGCCTAAAGTTGTCATACTGAGAAAATTTTTGCACTAGTATTAAAAATACGATTGCATCAAAAATGATCCCCAAACTTTTGTTCGCCTGTATGTTGTTTTTGTACTTTTGTATTTTTCCTTTGACATAATTCTTCACTTACAGGAAAAGAAAAATATTGATTTATAACTTTATTTTTTAATATTTTGTTTAAATAACTTTTAATTTTGATAAAAATTATGATACTTATTAAAAAAAAATAAATTAATAATTAATAATTTTCTAAATCAAAATATACAAATTAAAATCTACAAATTTTAGAATTGAAAATTACGAAATTGATAAATATATAAGCACATTCAGAATCCACTTTAAACCGTAGGTCCCGGTCTAATATGGCCGTAGAGCGTCGGGTGTAGAGCTGACAACCTTACCCCGTAAAAAGAAAACATCTTCTGTCTCGAAATCTGCCAGTAGGCTGACGGCCTTGGCCCATCAAGAGGCTATTGCGCCAATAATGATGATGATGGAAACGAAAATAAACTGTGATAAAATTCACGCAGGAGAACAGGAACACAGGATGGAAGCACAGAAAAATGAAAATCCGAAGCAGGGCCGGATTTAGATGAAAAGAGGCCTCTACGCTATTTCACTTATGAGGCCCTTTCACCTCCCATTTTTAAGTTTGTAAATTACATCAGAGATAACAAAATACATAATTACTGTGATATATGTATATCAATATGTTAAATGAAGCATGTTGTGATTGATACTAATTCTATAAAAAAATGTGGCACCGATAATAAATTTTAAAAAAAAAGTCTAGAACACTTATTTGGACATTTATTCTCAGCACCAGATATAGTACTTGTAACAATAACTAATCAAACATAACACACAACATTTACAAAGAAACAAAATTCAAATAATAAAAAATCTTCGAATACGAAAATAAAGTATGCAATAAAAATTATTTTCATATTTTCTATTCTTGAGGCCCTTAATTGTTAGCCTATAGGAAAATCCGGCCTTGATCCGAAGTTTTCCACGAAATTCTGAGCATACAGAGAAGGAGCAGAGGTTACCATCAAAAATGCAAATGGAATCCCAAAAGCACAGAGCGAAAAAAAAAATGAAGCTTCCCAGTAAAGGGACACGTCTTCCCACTAGAAAATGTTTTTGAGCATTTTTACACCTTGAAATGTTTCGGATTTTGAAATTTTTTTTTTCCCTCGTTTACAATCCTACAGACTTTTTTGTAGTAACTAGGAAGCTGCTATAAGTATTAGTCGAAAACCAAGTGAATTTTGTAGGAAAATGACTTTTTACTACTATATTTTACCAATCTGAATGCTTAAGTAATTTAAAGAGTTGGAGTCTAGCTCTGAGAGACAAACAGTTAGTGAAAAGCACTAATCCAAGAGTTGCGAAAGTTTTAAAGTGTCTGCAATCAGAGAGAATGAAATCATAAATAAATCATTAGAAGTGTTGTGATTAATATTTTACAGAGCCCAGGAAAAAGAATTAGAGAGCTATGATCTTTAAGGCAGAGATGCCTTAAACGACATGTGGTTATTATGAGAAAATGTGAAATTCAAGGCTAATAATGATTAGAGCAACAAATGAATCTTTTGATTGTGGGCAAACTTCTAAGCAAAAAAAGTTCAAGATCGTTAAATAGTATTTTTTAAGCTCATTTATTAAATTTTACTAACTTTTAATAATTGTTACTCTAATAGTTGTTCAACCTTTTCCATCTTCACATTCTCTTTCTGATCTTTTACTCTCTGTAAGTATCGTCGATTAACAGAGCCACTTTACAAATTTTTACCAGTTCCTTTTATTGGCGTTCATGTTATTGTCGAATCGCTTGTCTTGTAAGAATTCGATCTTTTACTATATTTGCTTTTAAAGAATTCGTCTGTTTAATTTTCATACAGTTCATTAGAAAAAATATGCTCTTAACCCCTCTGAAGAAGGCTGAAAAATAATAAAGTTGATCATAAAATGTTACAAAAATACCATATTTTGAATTTTGCAAGCTATCTTTCATGCTTTCAAATTGATACCAATATCGTGGAATGCTCTCCGAAGAGACTGTCAAAATTGCAACATTGTGTTTTAACGGTAACTTCCCCACTTATTATCTAAATTATTTAAACTTTATTCAGCTAGAAGCAAAGAAAAAAATTAACTGAGAGAGGGATAAAATGTAGAAACATGTATCTCATGTATTTTTTCATGTATTTTTCCCATGCAAGTGTTTTGTGTGTGTGTGTGTGTGTTTTTTTTTTTTTTTTTTTTTTTTTTTTGATAAAAAGATTTTTCAAAAAGTTACAGTTCACAAAGTTAAAGTTAAAAGTTTTTTTAAGTTAGTTCTTTTGTTTTACTTCACTTTAGAATAGATCAATTAATTATTTTCTGTGGAACTGAGATGCTCTTTTACATTGAAATATAATGTTATTACATAAAAAAAACTCCCATGCCCTTATCTTATTGATAAATATTACAAATAATGATGTTTGAGCTCAATACATTAATTACATGTAATCTTTTTTTATCATTTAATTTGACTTTAATGGTCAGCCATTAGTTTTATTACTACAGTTAGTCGAAAAAGTAATCATATTTTTCAGGGCTGTTTTTGTCTTTGAGAAACAAAGGCATTTCCATAATAGAAAAAAATTCCAATTGAATTAAAATAATTTTACAAACTTTTTAAAATTTAAAGTAATTTATTCAGATGTATAAACCAGTATGTAGAAAATTAACGAGTTCTACTTAAAAACAAAATAACGAATTCTAATAAATTCGCCCTTTAAAAACGTAATCTTAAAAGTCTGTAAAATTATTTTTAGTACATGAAGAGGCATCATTTGAATTTCACTTGTAAAATAGAAAATAAATTTCATGGATTCAAAGCCTTTTATATTTTTCAATAATAGAACGAGTACATCTTAAACAGTTTTTGTCAAGATATCATGGAGGATTTTTAAATTCCATCTTTTTCAGATTGTTTGCTTATGCAGTTTAACTTTACAAAAAATATATATTAATACAAATAAAAATATAAAGTATTTTTTGTAAAATAAAAATATACTGAGTGACGAAATACGACTGGCTGTTTCTATAGTTAAAACGATTTTGTAGGAAATAATTCAATAATGTAACAGTGCTTCCTCCTATGCAGTGCAAGAATGCTCCTTTTGGCATTCAGGAGAAATGATCAGTAGGCTTCGAAACTCTCCCCCCCGAGAGGACGTACAGCCTCAACTGGCGCTGCCACTGAGAGACGTTTAGTACAGTGCAATTACGCGTTTCTGTTGAGAAACATTTAGTTTACAATCTTTCCTCCAGAGAGAAAAATATATTTGACACAACCTTCGTTTAAATTTGCCTACAAACTCTCACCTGAGAGGAAGTATATATTCACGCATCCAATGCGTACTTGAGTATCTTAATTTAAGTCTTTAAATGTATTAATTATTGTATGTGTATGTTGCGTTTGCGCGCGTGTAAATAAAAACTGTGTGTTCTCAAACATGTGTCTCAAGTCTCAAACCAACCACGTCCAATTACAATCCAGCTACAAACAACGACAGCATTACATTAACAGTTTTTAATTTTTTAGTATGAAATTTTATTTATTCTTTTAATTTAAAAGAATAAAAAAACCCACATATATATCAATGTCCTGAAGGAGTTAAATAAGAATCTTCAGGTATAATTTTTTTTAACTGGCTTAAATGTGTGTATATATATATTTTTTGTTGTTTATAAGATTAGAAAAGTACATGCTTAAAAATCACTACATTTTTCTAGTATTGAAATAATAAACTAAACTTTTAAGGCGAATATGAATCTTTCTATATTAATATTGTTAACGAAATATATTAATCATGTAAGAATGCTAATTATTTTATCTGGAAAATAATGCTTCATCCATTCAGAAAAACTTGTTTAAGTATAAAACACATGCTAAAAATATAATCTTAAAGTAATAAGTAAAACTTTTTAAGTAATAAAAATATTGTGACTATACTTTAAACTTTTTATCTTTTATGTTACTTTAATTTTAACGTATAATACTATGCCTTATAAGGCCAAATTGTTAGGGTTTTTACATAAAGTTTCCTGTAAACATTTTTTTTTTCATTTTATCTTGGGAAATGCAAAAATTGATTACAGTATTGATTCTTGTGATAATTATCAATGTATAGTTTTCTTTAATCAGAGTATTATTTACTTTTTTTATAGTGATTTCTGCATTTATCTAATTGAGAAGTACACAATCGTAAAACAATATAGGCTTGAATATAGAAAAATAATGGATGAAAAACTATAAACCAGTATATTCTACGCGTGATATTATCAGGATTCCTTTTTTTTATTTTATCCGTAAAATCAAATCTAGAAATTTTTATGGATCATTACAAATAAGACCATTTAGTATTTTTAAAAGTTAATTATGGGGGCCTGATGGCCGATTGGATTAGCGCTCTGTGCCACAGGCTACGGGTTCCACTCCGGCGGTGCCATAGATGTTAGTAGTGGTTCAGAATCCACTTTTAACTGTAGGTCCTGGTCTAACATGATTGCTGGGCGTAGAGCTGACAACCCTACTCCATAAAAAGAAAGCATCTGTCTCGAAATCTGCCAGTAGACAGACAGCCTTGGCCACCATGAGGCTGTTGCGCCAATGAAGAAGAAGAGGTTAATTATGTTTTGAAAATGTTTTCATTAAAAACATTTTCAATACATAATTAACTAAGTGTGAATTAGTGTAAATAAGCGTGAATTTCTATTAGGTGTAGAAATGACTTTTAGTTGTTATATTGTTTCAAATAAAGACACAAATACAGAAAAGCACAGAATCACTTTTTTTTTATTAATTAAAATCCAACTTATTTATCTATTCCAAATGAAAAGCTTATACGCCAATCATTTAAAAAAGATCAGTTTGGTAATTAAAATAAAAATTTACAAAACAATTTTTGTGAGGAAAATATCGGTAAAAAAGTGGCATAAATATAATTGACCAATGTCCATTTTGACATTTTATGTCAATTGGAAATGCATACATGGAAGGATGAAATAATATAGCTTGTTATTTTACAATGGATATGATAAAAAAATAAAAAGATTATAAATACATAAAAAATATTTAACTTATATAATCTAAACAATATATATAGATATTCATACATGTATATACTTTAAAGAATACATATAAGTAATATACATGACAATACTTGTAGGACAGATATCATTTTATGTAAAACAGTAAATCAGATTCTTACAAAACATTATAACACTATCTGTTTCATCATAATTTATAAGATAATAAAAAAAATTATGTAGTAAAAAATCTGAATTGTAGATATAAAACTATCAAAAAATAAAAATCTATAGATATATAAAGCTATCAAATCATTCTCAATTCATTTTTAACAATATCAATTGAAATATTAATTTATCTGCAATATGAAATAAGCATTAATAAAGGTTTTTAAAGGAAGATTTACTTATTTTAAGGAAATACTTTTAAAATTCCGTTCATTTATATTAACAACAAAATAATTATAAGAGAAATCTCTTATCATCTCAAGAAATCTCTTATAATTTATGTTTTATGGTTAATATATCATTCAATTGCTTTATTAATTTAGAGTTTGCCTTAAAAAATTAACAATGCTAATTTAATTAGGGAAACATTTTTAAATATATTCAAACTTTTATGTTACTCATAAGGAGCTTTACTACAATCAAATTAAACTATTATTTTAAATAAATTGTTCAGTTTTTCTATCCATGCTCATTAAGCTAAATAATACATACAAAACACGTAAGATAAGATAAGATATAGCCTAGTCTTGAACGAGACCGCTGAAAGACTCAAAACGATCACCCATAGATACAGTGAAAAAAACCAATCTAAAATTTGTCAGATTAAGAACTTAACAATAGTTGCCGTGATACTTCACAACTTGCCGAGGCATTAAGATAAAAAGTAGTTGTTGTCAAGATGACCAAACGGGGGGTTTGAACACAGACGCTGGAATTAAAACGCATTGGTAAATAGCAGGTGATGCCTAGAATCTACCCACTACACGTGGCGGTAAGGTATAATCCAAGAAAATCCGGCACCAATTCCGAACTCCATGGAGATTTTCGCAGCACATTTTGTATGTTTTGGGATCTTTGGTCACTTTGGTGCATTTTTCGCATGTGTTTCTTCTTTCAGAGCCAGGAGAACACAGGGCTACAAATCGGAATTCGTCATATGTAGTTTCAACTGTAGATGGAGTTGTCACGCCATCCTCCAGCAACTCTGCAATAGTACTTGCTTCAGCTTTGTAGTACAAGATGCTGCACATCACTGCTAAGAACAAGGAGATTTTGAGTATGGACATTATGTTAACTATATTTATTTGAAAAGAGATGAATGGTATGTTGTTAGCATAGATTGAATTTACCATATGTAGCTAAAAGAATCGCGATTTTGTATTTGATACATAAAATAAAATAGGTATAATACACTTTATTTTTATTGGAGACTTTTTTTAACTTAAAATGATACGAATATCAATAAACGTATCACATAAAAAAAAAGTAACATAAAATAAAGTAAAAAATAAATATAAATAATTTTTAAAAATAATCTCATGAAAGTATCGTAAAATGTAATAAAAGATCACATAAAAAAGTAAAATAAAATCAAGCAAAAAAAAAAAAATAATAATAATAATTAAATATAAACAACTTTAAAAATGAAAGTATCACAAAATATAATAAAAATATCACATAAAAAGTAAAAAAAAAAAAAAAAAATTAAATAAAAATAATTTTTAAAAATATTCACATAAAAGTATCACAGAGTATAATGAAAGTATCACTTTCTTTTACTTGTATCATGTAAAATTATGTTACATGCATTATTTTTATATGATGTACATGAGTTATGTTTTTTTTACACATTTAATTGACAAACGAATCTTTAATGAACTTTTAATAAAGTATTTAAATAAATTTCTTCGTAGCCGTTTTTTTTTTTTCCATATTAAATAAAAATTTATTACAAATGTATTCATATTTTTTAAATCTAATTACCGTTTATACAAATTCCTTTTCTACAAAGCCGAAAAGTAAACTTTCAATTCTGTTGTTATTAAATCAAATGGATATGTTTTTCATTTATTCGCATAAGCTAGAATGCGTTGAATGTGTAAGAAATTTCTACTTTTTATAGTACACAAAGGCAAGTACAAATTTATAATTCTGAATATTTTTAGATTATATGAATAATAATTACAAAAGCCTACTGAACATACGAATAGATGCTGAATGCATTTATTACGTAATTTGAAAGTGAGGTTACATTTATTTTAAAATCGCATTAATTAAAACGTTTTTGGCTTCTGTAGTTTACAACTAAAAAAAAACCCTATTTTTTTTTATAAATTAATCTAAACTGTTGCAACCTATTTTGTTGAATGAGTAGAAGTTGAATATCTTACGACCATTGCGATATATGTCCTAAACAATATTTATAAAATTATGAAAATTGCGTCGTTCTATTAGAAAGTATTTCAGATAGATTGATCTAGATTACATAATTTATATGCGTTCCACTTTAATTCTTTCATTTTAAGTAGAGGCAGAAAATAGATCAGTAAATCATGAACTAATCCAATTTTCCAGGACTGTTGAATGAATGTTGTTTATCAACTAGCGTAAGATTATAATTAATGGTAGAATTAAGTAACAAATACAGTAGAGGATTTTTTCATCGTTCGTTTTAACATTTAAATTTTTATATCTTGAATTTTTTTTTTTCCAAGTGAAAAATCGAATTTGTTCTTATTTTTTCATTTTGTTACGGATCTTAATTAAAAGTTTTAAATCACATTTTTAGTCATTTACACATTTAAATAACAGTAATTAATTTTAAATAAATTGTATCCTGAACTTCTATTTCATTTCTCATTATTGTGCTTCTATATGTACGAAAATATGATTGTTTTAATATTAATTTAAGAAACTTTACAAAAGTAGAAAACAGGGCGAATCACAATTATTTAAGGGAGTATAATATATTTTATGTAACGGATATTTATATAAAGCAGTTTGTATTAACTTTTATTAACCACAAATATTTAATTAAGTATATTTAACAGAGGTAGTGCTATTTCTAGCCTCTTAGAGAAAAACCACAAGGCACAATCTTCATTTACTATTTCAAAAACATTTGAAGAACCTTAAAACTACATATTGATCCCAAAATTCCTTTTTCGAGTATCTGACTCTCTCTGAAAAATGCACATTTATGTACGGATATTTGAAACATGCAGTTTTAAAAAATATTTATTTAAAAATTTTCTTATAAAAATTATTAATTGTTATTTAAGTATATATAATAACATTAATAATAATATTATAATAAATATATATTAAATTATTAATATTAATAATAACTATATATCAAAAAAGGCCTTTTTTGAGTTCTTTCTCTCTGAAAATGCGCGTTTATGCACGGATATATGCACTTTAAAAAAATTATTTATTTAAAAAAAAATTTCTTATAAAAATTATTTATTTTTTTTATATAATTATTAATTTTTATTTAAATATATATAATATTAATAAAAATATTACAATAAATATATATTAAATTATTAATTGTTTTTAAAAAAAATACGGACATAACAAAATTTTAAGAAATGACATCCATTATTTCTCTTTATCTAAACTGCCATGCGATTATTTAATTATTAATTAAAATTATTTGTCTAAAAAATTTTCTTATAAAAATTATTAGCTATTATTTAAGTATATATAATAAAATTAACAAATATATTACAAGGATTATATATTAAATTATAAAAATTATTAAATTATTAATATTAATAATAAATATATATTAAATTATTAATTATTATTTAAAAAAATTTAATTTTATTTGCAGCAAAATCTTATTGTAGTGCATATCAAAAAAACCAAAAATGTAACGAAATGACATCCATTTTTTTCTCTTTATCTGAACTGTCATACGGGTTATTTTTAGAAACTTTACGTGGCTGATTTTTAAAAACGGGTACGTGTCTATAAAATTAAATATTTTCCTTATTCTATACGTAAGCTACTTGTTCGCCGATTTTAATCAAAACCTGATAAGGTGGAGTAAAATTTTTATAAAAATGTGTTGATTTGACACTGACTCAATAACAGAATATTTTAAAGGAAATAAAACAGATTTTTTAAATAAAATTTTCATATAGTTATGAAACCTAAACCAGTTTGATCAATATCACACATATTATTATTATTATTATTTTTTCAGTTCAATGCATTTTGACTTCAGTTAAAAACCTCGTTTGTAATCCGAGACGATCATCGACTGATAAAAAGACGTTTACTTTCGCTTTCTACAGAATTTTCAAGTTATTTTTAGACTCAAAATTGAAAGAAAAAAAAAAGATTAAGAAATCAAAATACTTTATTTAAAGGAAATTTATCTTTATTTGATTTATACAGCTATCAGATAAAATGATGAGGTTAACGTTTAAAGATTACATAATTTTTTTTGAAAGCTTTTGGAAAGGCACTTGGAAACTTTTAACAATTATTTAACTTTTAACAATTTAACAATTATTTTTTATAATTATATTTTTAACAATTATTTTTGAACAATTTAACAATTATTTATAATAATTGTATTATAATTAATTCACAACTATTTTGTATAATTATATTTTTAGCAATTATTTTTTTGTACAATTTAACAATTATTTATAATAATTATGTGATAATTAATTCACAATTATTTTGTATAATTATATTTTTTAGCAATTATTTCTGAACAATTTAACAATTATTTTGTATAATTATATTTTTAACAATTATTTTGTACCGGAATGTACATTTTATACTTTATTAAGAAAGTTCTACATGTATTATGCAATTATGTAATATATGTAAAAATATAATGAGCCATAATAACTAAAATTAATATTAGAAATAAAATAATTTTATCAAAAAAATTCTTAAGGAGTTTGTTTAACAATGTCTTCAAAAAATTAAATCGATTATGTTTAACCATTATATATTTATTTATTTACTATTTATAGAAAATATTACTTATATTATAGATTTATTATTTATAACAAGAAAATATTACTATACAGGAAATAGAAGGATAATTTTTTGGATATCAATTAAAGTAATGTGCAAACATATACTCGCTTAGATATCGTTAATAATGTATCAAATAAATTATTTATTTAATGTATTAAAATGATTATTCATTCAGGGTATTGAAACGCTTATAGACTCATGATTCAACCACCGGATTACTATGTCCCCTATTACACCGCCCTATTTGGATCCGTCTGACTTGGCCGCTGTGGTCAAACTAATTAAAGAAAAAAAGGAGGTATAAGCATAGCTCTTTCACATGCATTTATTTTTAAATTTTAGATTTTAAATCAAAAAACTTAAGTAAGAAGTTCCCACGCGAACATAAAGAAAAATTTTCGAATAGGGCACACCCCTTTTTCTGTGGATGAATACTTAGTTTCCTATTGAATCTAAGAGTTAGTTTTGCTTCCTCGAATAAGGAGTCGACTCTGCAGAGTGTAACATGCACATCAATAATTCCAAAATTTATTTAACCTGTAGCTTTATTTTCAAGGGGAAAATTACTCCACTTCCCTTGATGTCTGCCTTTTTAAAGAATTTAATTAACTTAAAAAATCATGTACAATAAATAAATAATAAAGGTAAATAAATAATAATTGTATAATAAATGTTAATAAATAATATAGCTCAAGGAAGGAAGTATTGTTTCAGAAAGAAAAACAATAAATAGTTTGCTGAGAGGAGGATTGCAATCGACGCGGAAGTTAATTATGTCCAACTAGTTTAATTCAGAATAGTTAAATTTAGTTAGTTTAATTCTGACTAATTACGACTAACGCCGAGGTCGGTTGTTTGATGATGATTTATTTAAAGAATGGCTGTTTTTTGTGTGTGAAACATCGGCGGATTTTATGTAACTCTTATGGATCCCACGAACAACCCACCAACGGATGATGAGGTGAGGTCAGGGGCTTCCAGGAGGACTTATAGTATTAACGGCTTCGCATTTGCATGTCAATGGGAGAAAACCCGGAAAATTCTCACCAGGCAGCTCAACTATCGTTGCGAGACGCTTTGTACATATATTGATTGCATTTGTCTGATAATATCAGTAAAATATGGTTTGATGCCCTCTGCGAATACTATTTGAAGATAATTATAATCAATCTCTGCATGTGGTTTTAATTGTTATTATTGCAGAAAACGCTAATTCACACGGGTGTAGAACAAAATTGTAAGATTTCTTTTGCTGTTGTGCTTACTAAATTTGGATATTCGGTTTTCAATACCATCCACAAATTATGAGAGATTACCAATTATGATACATCTACGGCGTACTCCCAAGTACCACTATGCGTATTTCCTGGGGTATGCGTATCTCATTGCATTAGATGACGTTATACCTATTTATACTATCTCATTCATAACAAGTCAATACATGCACATATTCTTGTTGATGTAAGCTGCACATTCACAGACAATGCTCGGCATGCTTTCCTAACAGTACTTGCTTATTAACACCTATCGTCGAACTTGATCTCTAATCTGTTATAATTTGCATTTTGAGTATTTACCTGGCAGAAATGTTAACTAAGTTGCACAAAAGGTGAAACATGGATGAAATGTTTTCAAAATTATCTTTTAATAAATCTTTTCTTATGATTTTACAGACTACTTTTTTTTTATTCAATACTCCTCAAATGCTTCTGAGGCTATTATAAAATTATCTATATTTTATACTGCAATATAAAAATAAGTTTTTATATTGCAAGAATTTACAAATATTCTCCATTATTTTAAATTTATTTTTTCTTATTATTATTTATGCTGTTTTAAAATGAAATGAAAAATAAGTTTTTGACTATTAGTAATCGACAACATAAAGAAGTAATGCCTAGAAATAAAAGTTAGCTGAGTTTCATTAACTGGGTAGATAGTAGAATAAATGGTCTGACAGTCATCGTAGAACTTAGTTCGTTTAAAAATTATATCAGAATACATAAGTTTTAAAAGTTCTTTTTAGTTTTATTTACGTGAAAATTAATTTTCTTTCGTTATTTTTTTATTTAAAGAATTTTTGATTAAATTTCACGGCTTCAACAATAATTTCGCAATCATGTTGTAAATGTAATTAATAAATAAAAAACAATTAAGGATTAGTAATTTTTTTTTTTTTTATGATACAAAAATAAAAATAAAAATATTCTTAGTTTCATTCTGAGGAATAAATATAGATACCTACACTGAAATACGGTATTTGCCGGATTTTATTTTATTTACTGTTTTGAATGCATTCAGATTTCAGGTAGAAAACTTGTTCGCTAACTATATCTGACAAAAAAGATGATAAAAGAAAATTTATATGCACGACGGCATATTCTAAGCGCTTTAATTTTACAACTATACAGAAAACTACAACGTTTCAAGCATTTTTGAATAATAGTAACAATCTTTTAAATTCCTTCATATATTTTTAAGTTCCATAAATAATTCACTAAGCAAGGTCGTGAAAAGGTTGAAAATATTACATTATCAAAGCTACGTTGTAAGAAGAAATATAATATGGGCAACTATTTTTAAACGTTTAAAAGTTAACTATTTAATCAAGGTAGAAATCATAATTTTTGCACTGATTTTATCTTTAAAAATTTAACTACTTGATTACTGAATTTATAAAAAACGATGTGCACATTTTATGAGAATCTAATTTTGAAAGATTCGCATATTTCTTATTTATTTATTTAGTTGAAACATGTTTTAATCTAAGATATGCAATTCAATCTTATTCTTAAGCACGAAAATTTTTTAATGCTGGAGTTTCTTATCAAGAAGAGTTAATTTTTATAATCAAGCAACTCAAAATTCCAGTATATTATAAAATAAATTTACTAAAATTGAGCGTAAGAATAATAGATTTTTTTGTGTTATTTTGCAATTCAAATATTATGCGGTTTTATTATATTAAAGTCTTTGTATGTAAATAATAATGACTAATTAACAAGTAAAAATTAAATGATATATAAATATTTAAAACTTTTTTTTTCATATTCGTTTTTATTTAATTTATTTATTTAGTATCTCTAAGGTAGTTATTGAAATCTAAGACATATTGATTATTAAAAACTAAGACAGTTGAGGTTTGGTTTGGTTTGTCGTTCTAAGGTCATTTTTTGCACACTTTAGGCTAATTAGACCGGGACCTACAATCGAACGTGGATTCCGAACCACTAACAAACATCCATGCCACCACCAAAGATAGTTGAGGGTCTAGGTTTTCAATCTTTTATTGGAAAGTTAAGTTATAGAACGATTAAAAAATTTATAGTTTTATATTGCAGTTAAAATTAGTATTTCTCCATGAAACCAAAAATTTACTTATAAATAAGTAATCTTGCCTTTGTTGCTGTTTTTATAAAACGTTTTTGATATTGAAATACAAATATAATCAGGAAGTTAGATTTTAAATTTCTGTTTGATTTTAACTGTTAGGAAGTGAAGATTTATCTATCCCTTTATCACAGATAAGACATTTTTCTGTTGTGTTGAGAAAAAAAAAAGTTTTGAGAAGTAGAAAGACAAAAAAATTAAAAAACTAAGCTTTTCAACTTTGCACAAAAATTAATTTTTTCAATTCGCGTTAATTACATTTTATTTAATATTTTTACTGTAAAATATATCATATATTTAGCTATCATTTCGTGAATTTATTTTCTAAAAATGTGAATTTTTTTTACAAATTGCACTTTGAGATAATATGGTAAAAAAGCTAAAAATAAATTGTTATGATATAATTAAAAATAGCTTTAATTTTTATTTCAAAAATTCCTCAAATGACTTCACCTTGAGATATTCGTCTATGCCCAAATATTCTAAGGGTTTTATTTATTTATTTTAAACTTTAGAAGATGCTAAAGAAGATTGAAGATAATGGAAAAAAAGAACAAAAGAACAAGAAAAGAAAAAAACTACTAATTACTCACTCAAATTTTTTTAATAATACTTTTCTTTTGATTTTCAAATATATTAATCATTTTAGAATTTTCAAATTTTAATTAAATATGACTTAAAAATTTTTTAAAATCGGTTATTGAATTAGCAATAATAAAATTGAATACACTTTTAAATATTATAAGATTAATTTAGAAATATTTTCAAAAAAAAAAAAATTAGCAAAAAAAGTGATATTAATTATATTGTTCTCTCAACATAATTTATACTAAGAAAATCCATACAGCATGAAGCATATAAAACAAAAATGTAATACGGAAGTCACTTTTTTTTTTTTTTAAGTAAAATGACTATTCCAATAATTAATTAATTAACATAATTTAATTAATTAACATTAACATAATTTATATTAAGAAAATATATACAATAAGCCACAAAGGATATTAAATATAAATATATATATAATACTAATAAAACAGAAATGTAATACGGAAATCACTCTTATCTTTTTGAGCAAAATGACTATTCTAATACCTAATTATTTCAATACATATGATTCTACAATAGTTTTCATAGGATTTATTTAACATTTTTATAAAGTTACATTAAAAATAAAAAAGACATATTATGCAATATATTTAATGAAAAATATATCTTTAGGATTACATATATATAATCTTTTCCTATAAATTTTACAGCACCGATTCATTTATTTTATAGCATTGATTTATTCATTTTATTTATTGATTTTTAACAACAAGACTTTTAAACTGAATGCATTGTAGTTCGATTTTCAAAAATTCATCACATGAATTTTAAAACTCACTGCAACTTTTAGTCAAAAGAATGAAAATCATTCTTTGCTTTTTTTTTTGTTAAAACAAAATCCATGCCTATCAATATTAAACTGACATTAAGTTTCTTATTTAAAATTAAAATTTTTTAAAATAATTATTTAGATTTTAGAATTACAGTAAAACCAATTTATATTTATTACTTATGATTCCTAAATTTATTTTACAACATCGTTTTATTTATTTCATTTATTTATTTTTAGCAACAAGACTTTTAAAATGAATGCACTGTAGTTCGACTTTCAAAATTCATCACATGAATTTTTAATATAGCAACAAAACTTTTAAAATGAATGCATTTTAGTTCGACTTTAAAATTCATTACATGGATTTTAAAATTCGAATGAAAGTTGCGAGTTTTAAAATTCATGTAATGAATTAAAATTTTTTTCATTAATTTGAATTTCATTGAATTATTCAATTATTTTTCATTGAATTTTTAATTCATGTGATGAATTTTAAAAACTCGCAAAAAGAAAAAAAAAAAGTAAAAATTCTTTTGATTCTTTTGAATGAAAAGAATCCAAACAATTCTTTGGTTTTTTTTTTATTAAAACAAAATCCATGCCTAGAAAATTATATTCAATATTAATCAGAAATGGAGTATTTTATTTAAAACTAAACTTTTTAAATGGGTGCATCATTAGTATGAGGAGGAAACTTACTTGAAATCCAAGAATTATGGAAAAGTGCAAAA
Organism: Caerostris extrusa; assembly: GCA_021605095.1. Lineage (NCBI taxonomy): Eukaryota > Metazoa > Arthropoda > Arachnida > Araneae > Araneidae > Caerostris > Caerostris extrusa. The sequence continues at coordinate 23,478 of BPLR01009611.1, read as the reverse complement.
GTTTTTGACACGAGTGGCTTATTGAAAAAGCTTCTGTGCTCTTGTTCCTGAATGTCTGTTTGAATGTACAGACAAGCGTTTTAAAGGATCCAGAGAAGTCCTGATCTGCCAATTATAGTACGGCTGCATCCCTAAGTTTCGAAATTACTGATAACAAAAGTAACCTTTGAGATGACTCTTGCTTTCGATTAAGTACACTCACGTTCTCTGCTTTTTTTTTTTCATTTTCATTTCTTGATTTTTTTGTTACACTGAAGCAGTGAAATAAATTCGTTTTTTATATCATTATCTGGGAATCAAACCTTAAATAACAGATAGATAATCCTCCATCTCTTCACACCCTTCTATTAATCAGAACCCTATCTTGTTCAGATTAGGGAGCCTTTGAGAAAAAGATTTTCGTGGTTTTTTTTTTTTTTTTTTCCCTACTTGGGAGCGGGTTTTGAATCTTAAGTGTTTTCATTTTTGATTCTGGGAGCCCCCTATTGTGTAGGTTTTTCTCGAAAAAAAAAGCGATAAAGCTCTGAATAGTCTTTTAATATATTTTCAGATAGGGTATTTGTGTACCCAAAGTAGGCACAAGAATTCTATGAATTCCTCAGGGATGTAATGTTTACGTGAATTTTAGTTAGCCTTCTTCGAAGTAGGATCTTGTAGAGAATAGAGTATTGTATAAAATCACAGGAAATAGCTGGGAATTTACCGTAAATTTTCAGATTTCCGATAGCGTAAAAATTTTTATTGGATGCAGTCGCTATCTTTTGAGATGCTAATCGAAGTTAAAGATTTATATCTAAAGTTACTCTGAAATAATTCTATCCATCACTTAAATGCTTACATGATTCTGTTTACTTTTAAATTTTATTTTAAATTCTGTTGGAAATTTCTATGCTACTTTCATCACGTATAAACTTTAAGCATCATTTGAATGCTTTTTAGATTTTATTTGCTTTTGAGTTTTATTTTAAAATCTGGAGGAAATTACAAATTTAGCAGCAGCATTGAATTTAACAGTTTCACTTTTTTTTTTTTTTTTTTTTTTTTACTCATCACCTCTTTTGCGCATGCTTTTAGTAAATTTTAAACAGTCTTCTTCATTGGCGCAACAGCCATGGTGAGTGAGCCAATTTTGTTTGCTCTTAAATATTCTTTTAAAATCTGGAGGAAATTACAAATTGTGCAGCATCATTGATTTTAACATTTTATAAGAATTTTTTGGCTGATCGCCTCTTTACGCATGCCTAATAATTTTTTTATTAATCTTCTTCTTCATTGGTATAACAGACCCACGTTGGGCCAAAGCCGTCTGCCTGCTGGCAGATTCCGAGACAGGAAATATTTTCATTTTACGAGGGTAAAGTTGTCAGCCTTACGCTCTACAGTCATATTAGACCGGAACCTACGGTTTAAAGTGGATTCTGAACCACTTCAAGCATCCATGGCACCGCCGGTGGCCCGAATCCGAAACCTGCGGCACGGAGCGTTAGAGCACTAGTCACTCGGCCATCAGGTACTTTTTTATCATAATAGCAGCAAATTAAATACCAATATATAAAAAGAGATAATTCAATTTTAAATGGATATGTATGCTTATAGAAATTGACAATCAGAAACGCTTTGTAAAATATATAGAATAGGTGAATAAATTTTGCACAGCTAAAAAAAAAGCAGTAATTTTTTTGGACTTACAAATTGGATATCTAACAATAAGAATTTATTCTAAAATATCCGTTAGAGGGCACTGTGCAGCACGACACGAGAAATTCAAGGTAGTAAATTACCAATATAAAATAAAAATAACAATTTCAACATTTATTGGCTGTTAATTATGCATTATGTTTAGGAACAGTTTCCGTATAATACTATACTGAATGCTTGTCTGTCTAGATACTGCGCATGCTCTGGGAGCGCCAATACCAGATGTCCGTGACTGTGCCATAGCAGCTGGCTCGACTTCTTCGATAACTTGTGGAGTGGCAGTTTATACCCTCTTCCAGGCTGAACTCCTAATTTTCCAATCTTTCAAATTGCTCCATCATGGCTGGTACACTTTTTGAAGATGGTGGTCCACAATTTCTTTATTCGCCGAAATTCATGGATCACAGCAATGGCATTTCCATTATTTTCGTAGAGCAGCTTTTTACGAATAAAGCACGTTGAATTAATGAAATTGACTCATCACATTTTATACTGTGAGGTATTAAGCATCACACTTCCATTTTTGTGGACTTATACAAATCACTAGATTTTTTTTTTTTTTCATTCCTGCTTATCAAACTTGTTCTTAATGTTGAAATTGTCATTTTTATACCATGTTGATCATTTCTTAAGTAAAAGTAACCTTATTGTACTGTACAGTGCCTCCTAGTGGACATTTTATAACTAATTTTAAGTCGAAGAAATTCCTTTAGCTTATCTGGTGTATAGTCCATACAGTATACCAGTTGCAGTGTTCCCTAAATGGGGAAAGTTTAATTATAACTACCCTGCAATCATTTAGATTTACATACATCCCGTATTCTGAACATTTGTTCGAATAAGTTTTCTAGTTTTGCTTACCATTTAATTTTTGATCATTCCATATATTTTTCATTTTTCTCAATTTTTTTTACTTACATATTTGCCTGTATTCTAAATATTTATTCAAATGAATTCAAGTTTTAGTCAAGTCATCCAAATTCATGTTTTGTTGAAGTTATGAATTCACTTAATTTTTTTATAATGTTGTATACTGTTTCTTTTCTTCTTTTATAGTTTTCGGCTCATTATATTTATGTAAGAGGTGTGTTTATTAAATAAGTACTGTTTTGAAAAGTGTCCGCGGCTGCTTTGCGATCATCGTTCCTCACATAAGCAGTAAGTATCTTCATCTATCGGCTATCCATAGGCGCCATTTTAGAAATTTCCGCTTGCGTCGTTATCTGTTTATGTATTTTTAAACTTTATAATAATTGGTATGCTATACTTTTAACGTATGTCATCATTTGTTCTAATGAGTTTTGTTTACTACTTATCTCTGTAAACTTCGTATTGCACTTTAATGGTGCACGAGTAGATTGTCTGATAATTAAATAGAAAAAAAACCCCATTTGTTCGTAGTATATTATGGAAAAGTGAAAGCAATCTATTTCATTTTAAGGTATTGCAACGAAATGATATACCAGGTACATGAAAATTTCATCGATGTTTAGATTTAGAGTATCATTTAATCTTTCTACAGTCCGTTTCTAGCTATATAGCATGTATAAATTTATTAATACTATTGTTATTATAAAAGTTATAAAAACATTTTTTACAAGAATAGTGCGATTAGACATATTGATTATTAAGCATTTATTTTTAGCGAATATCTGTAAGTTTAGTGTTTCAGGCCTTGTGGTACAATACTGGAAAGTATGTAATCTGCTATAAATCAGTCATACAGTGTGGGGAATAGTAACAAGTTATATACCCAGAGTGAGAAAAAAATTGCACATTTCTAAATTTGTCTCATTGAAAAGACTGTACTTTTAAAAATATATAATACGTGCATTTAAAAATAATGTAATAAGAATAATTCATTCATGCTAGCAAATTGTAAAAATCTCTGTTATAATACATATTTTATAATTTTATATAACTATACTTAAATTAAAAGCAAGTAATATTTAAATTTTGTAAATTCAGATAGAAATCGATAATATGCATATAATATACTACAATACATCGATCAATTTCACCATTATCATCACCATTATCAACTTCACCATTACCAACTTCACCATTACCAACTTCATTACCCTTCACGATTTCGTAAAAGTGCTACAACATTTTATACATAAAAAATTACTTTATAAAAATTTAAAAATATGATCTGCAATCCAACATTTATTTTAATATTTATAAAGTTTCCGAATGCAAAAGAAACATATTTTTACAAATAATTAAATCCATGATGCTTAGATATTTTGTAAAATATGCAATGTTTTTTTTTTTTTTCAAAGAACTTTACTTTTTCAAAATTTCAAACAATATCCTTGCATTACAATTATGTTATACAATTTTTGTCATATACTGTCATAAAATCTCACTAAAATTAAATCACGATTCTCTGACGAAAATTTTTTTGTAATTCACGTGAAAGAGCAGTGATTTTAATTTTAGAAAAGGTATAAAATTATAATGTTCTATTTATATTACAAAAGTTTAAAAAGATAAAGATATAAAAGAGTTCAATAAATTTAATTTCACACCACATGTTATTTTTCACATTGCTTATTTATGCAAAGAAATCAATTTATATTCTCACACTAAACTCCTTCATATTTATTCCCTGTTACGAAAATTTATATTGGGTACGTGACATAGCTGACAAAGGATTAATAATAATAAATAAAAAGACAAATTTGTCCTTCAGAATTAAAAAAGATACTATTTAAAAAAAAGACTTCCTTAAAAATACAACAAGAAAGATTAATGATCATTTCAGCGCAAATGAAATGTTAAATAGTTATGCACAACAAGAATTCACTATAAATTAAGAGAAAGCCAGTTTCTTTTAAGGACGTTTTTCTATATTCCAAACATTTGCTTAAATTTAATCTTAATTTGTCAAGTTTTCAGGAATAAAAAATATTTTACTATATTCATTTAGGTGATGGTAATCTGAAATAAAACTCAACTCTAATATTATTATTTTAAATCTCAATAAAAGCTTGATAAATCACAATTTCTTTGATCATAGGATGATTAAATTTGGATTGAATATTATTGTTAGGGTATTTAATTTCTTTTATATTTCTTAAACAAAGCTAATGAAAAAAAATGTAACGTTTTGGCTAACTTACTAACTATTCTAATTAACCTAGGTTTTAAAGGATAACTTATTAGATGTTAGATTTTATTAAATTAATGTTTATTTATTAATGTATATTAATATCTTATCCACAAGCATAAGTTATTATGTACTTGAATTATAAGATGTTTAAATAAAATAAACGAAAACCAATGTGTTGCAATAATAATAGTATTAATACAGTAAAAGCACTGATAAACAGATAATGAACAAATTTACTGACTAATCATTAAACGGTAAAATAAAAGAACGTCAGCTTGTTGAAATAATAATAATAATAATTACGTACAGGCACTGATAAATAGATAACGAACAAATTTACTGACTAATCATTAAGCAGTAAAATAAAAGAACGTCAGTGTGTTGTAATAATAATAATAGTAACAATACAGTCAAGAACTGATAAACAGAAAATGAACAAACTTACTGACTAATCATAAAGCAATAAAATAAATGAATATCAGCGTATTGTAATAATAATAATAATAGTAGCAATACAGACAAACACTGATAAACAGAACATGAACAAATTTACTGACTAATCATTAAGCAGTAAAATAAAAAGAAAATCAGCTTGTTGTAATAATAATAATAATAATACGGTACAAGCACGGTGATACGGTGATAAACAGATAATGAATAAATTTACTGACTTATCATTAAACAATCACTGAAACTTTAAATATTAAAAATAAATATTGATAATGAAACTTGAAAAGTTTTGAAAGAGAACAGAATTTTATTTAGAACATTTAATGATTAAAATAAATGCATTTTTTAATCTTTTAATTAAAAAATATTAGTTTCAGATGATTATTGCATGGTATTTATATTTTTCTTTAAATAACTTCTTTCTTATATTTTATTCTTTAAATAACTGCAAAATATTTGACATACAAGTTCAGAATAAGAAAATTAAACATGTCTTTCTGCTATAAAAAAGGCTTCTGGATTATCATTAATATGGTTGGTAATTATTATATATTTGAATTATGAAATGTCAACAACATCAAGTAAAAAATGTGTATATTAAAACGTTGTTGTAGCCTGAACTAAATCTATTATAATACCTATCAAATGTTCATGATATTAAATTCAGTTCTCTACGAGAGAAATGAAACGAGACGTTATGAAACAGGTATACTTATCTTATTTGTATTTCAGAGATTTATTTAACTATCTGTCTCCCTACATATACACGCGCGCACACACACAGCCATATATATATTTATATATGACATGTTCAAGCATGTACACAAACTATTACAAACATACTCAAAGTTAAGAAATACCAAAACACTTGTTTGTATGTGTATAAAAAATACAAACACATAGGTACATAAACCAAAGAACTGCCAAGGACATAATTAGAAACTCCACGATTTTGCATGCAAAGAATTATTACCGGTGATTATTAAAATTGTATAACAAAAACTATCACAGTATTAGCAATACAAAGCCCCTGAAGTGCCTCGCATTCAGACCTCTCAGACAAAAAAAGGGGAAATTGAGCAAGGGGGGAATTGAGCAGGGGGAATTGAGCAAGATCCAAAGTACGCATAAGCTGCAGCAACGAAACTGAAAATCATTAGAGAAATAAAAATAACAAAAAGGTTGAATGGCCAGAACTACATCGGCAGATCAAACAGAACGGAAAAATTTATGCAAAAAAATACAAAAACAGAGTATGAAAACATGTTGTCGAGGAAATCAGTTGAACCCCAGAGAAATGAGTAAAACCAAAAAAGAAATATTTATAAAAATTCAAAACCAATTAATTATAACATCTCGAAGTTAGCTTTATCAAGGAATATATATCAACAGGTTATTATAAATCATGTCATTTCAGCTAATTAGATTATTGATCAAAGTCAGACATACCCCAGTGATGTATTTCCTTAGCAGACAGAATAGCCTTTCGTTTAGAGTGAGGTATATAAGGAAAAAAACGGAAAAAAGACGATTTGGCGATGTAACCTGTTTTATACAACAAAAATTAAATCACATACCTAGAACCACGTGACTGTTTATAATAAATGGCCATTAAGATAGTTATTGGTTGACAGACTACGATCAATTTTGTATACTACTGTGTCCAAAAAGTAAGACTAATTTTCAATTTAAAATTCCAGGGGTTTATGGAATTTTAATTTTTTTTTTTCTCTTTTAGGTTGTTGATACTGTCTTTGACATCTGTGTGAAATTTGACATAAAATATTCATTAGTGTTTGAGTTACGCTTGGTTTTGCGAGACGCTAAAACTGTTTTCGGCAATTTTTTAAATGCCTGAATTAATTGAGCAAAGAACTTGCATTAAATTTTGTTTGATGAAACGTAGAATGTTTCAGAAGGCATTCGATAAGCATTCCCTATATCGGAAAGAAATGTTTAAAAGTGGTATAAACAGTTCAGAGAAGGCAAAAACGAACGCGTTGAAGGCGAAGAGCCCTCTGGTCGACCATTAACTTCAACCGACGAAGCTCACGTCCAAAAAATTAAAGATTTCGTGCTTGCAAACCGTCGATTTACAATTAGAGACCTTGCTGATGTTGTTGTAATTTCAAAAGTATCGGTAAATTCCATTTTGGGCCTCAAACGCGTCAAATCTCGATTGGTACAGAAAACACTGAATGTGCCAGCTCACACTGCATTCTTCTGATTCTTCGTGACTTTTTCGCCAAAATGAAACCCATATCGTTCCACAACCACCGTATTATTTCCTGAACTCAAAAGAGCACTCCGGAGACATCGTTTTGAGACGATTGAAGAGATTCAACGTGAATCGCCGAACACTTTGAAGGCCGTCCCTGTCGATGACTTCTTAGCATGCATTGAGGGATTGGAAAAAGTTGCCATAAGTGCATTGTGTCCGGAGGGATTACTTTGAAGGCGATGAAATAAATTTAGAAGAATAAATAAAGAGTTTTTGAAAAAAATTTGATCTAACTTTTTGCGCACAGTAGTACGTGTAGTATCAGACTAGACTGGTTTATTGACTGTTAAGGTGGTTTATTTTAATTAGCAGCATGGGGAAATGGAATGGTGATGTAGAAATTAATGGAGTAATTTAATAGTTTTTAGAAAAAACGTGTGAGAAACAACAGCGGCAGTGTGGAGAAATTAAATGTTTAAATTATGGAGAAATTTTTTTTAATTAAATGAGTTGGGAGATTACATATTTAAAAAGGAACGGCGAAGAAATGTTTCTGGGGTACCATTTCTTAAAAGAATATTCTTCAGTTATATTTTTTATTGCTGTTTAAAAATATTGTTGTTACGAATGGATTTAATTCTGAGCAGTTTATTAATGTTGATATTACAACTTCGGAGTTGTGAGAGTGTGAGTCTAATGTTAGTGAAGTAGAATTTTGTTTTGTTATAAAATATATTAATTTCTGAGTTATGAATATTAACCAAGAAAATCATCTTGAAGGTTGTTTGTATTAGTTTTTTTTTTTTTTTAAATAAGCTCTATTGGATAAATGTCATGGCAGATTTTAAAAAAAAAATTTGGATGGTTGAAAACTAGGTCATCCACATACCTAAACACATGTTTGTGAATTAGGCAATACTTTTTTTCAAAGTTGTGTAAGTAAAGATTAACTAGTATTGATGATTTTGTTTCTTATCGAATACCTTGAGTTTGATCTAAAGATTCTCATTAATATAGATGTAATTATTAAAAATGTAGATATTACAAAATTTTAAACAGTAATCAAAATTTACTTTTACGATATTACGCTACGCATGTGTAAATTGAGTTTAACGCATCTTGGAGGCTTTTTTAGAGCAAATGCTGGTAAAGATCCGTAAAACCAAAGGTTTTTATAGAAAATATATTGTTTGAAGATTCCTTTAAAATTTTGTAAACAGTTTTATTGTTATTAATAATCTATGTGCATGAATCTATCATTATGACACTAGAAATGATAATAAGAAGATTAAAACAAATCTATCCTGTTTTATAAAAATGATTAAGGATAAGCTATTGGAGTTTTGTGAAATTTTGGATATATTGTTACATAAGGAAATTTGATGGAGTGGTTACTGATTTTAAAGAATTTCTTTAAAGCATTGATTTCTTTTACTGACCACGTTTTGTTTTAATAGATTTATGAGTAGAAGAAGTATTGAAGAATGGTATATGCTACTAGTTTATAATAGTGGTCAACGAAAATCACAACTTACATTTTCGTGAATATGGCATTATAAATTTAAATTATGCAAATAATACGGCTGAAAGGAATATAGGTTTGATCTTTTGCTGAAAGAAGGCATGATTGCATCATCGTTTTTGCTAATGCGTCATCTTTTACGTCAGTGGTTATCACAGGTGCGCCTTAGAAGATTTCAGCGTGCGCCCTGTGGTATTTCATAGAAATACGTCTCCAGACATAAAAAAGAAAATATAATTACTCTTTTTTTTTGCCAGTTTTCCCAGTCAATGACAGCCATAACAGATAACTAATCTTTCTGGTTAATATTCTTCTTTTTCTATGTATAAAAGTCGCCAAACAGCAATAATACGCCAAAGAAGTTTTCCGAGAACCTTGAAATGGTAATCTTCTATGGTTGGTTAGCATCTACTTAACTTTCAATGCTAGAAAATTTCTATTGCAGCCTCTAAGAAGTGAGTTGTAGAACTGTACTGTAAATAGTAGTCTGTGGGATTGATTATATGGATATAAAAATGTGAGACTTTTAGTAGTGGATGCTTATTTGTCAGAAATTTGTATATAGTGTATCTACAATTATTTGCAGGTTTTTAAATGCACCCCCGAATTCAAAAGTTTCAGAATCACTGTTTTAAGTAATTTCTTGAGTGAAATGTTTAAATTATGTTTAAAGATAAAAAAGATTAAAGATTAAAATTATGTTTAGAAGATATGCTGCTGTAATTATAGTAAAAGGTGGTTTAACAAAACACCAAGAATGTACATATTCTATAACTGCATTATTTTTTCAAAGATCCTTTTTTGTCGAGCGTGATAGGAGGGAGTGACACTTGAAATAGTTTTGGTATATTTTGATTCATAGTAAATTTCATTCCATTCTTACTTTACGTTTAAAAACTGTAATGTGGTGATTTAAAATATTATTTTTGTTAAAAAAAAAAAACTCTCATTTCTATTTAAATTGAGTTATTTGAAAAAATCCCGCAAATATGATAAAATCTGAGGTGGTGAGCATTCATTGGCCACTACTGTAACTATGAAACGCTAAAAATTTTTAATTAGAACAAAAAAGAAAAGAGCACAAAAAGAGCATGCACAAACTACTACAGAAATACTTAAGTTAAGAAATACCAAAGGACTAAGGTTATCATTCATGGAATGGAAACAAATATTTTAAAAAATTCACGAATCTAGTGTTATTAAGAGTCGCATAAGTCCCATTCTTGATGAGATTTATGCCAATCGATCAACATAGTCTGAAAATGTCGGGTTTTTTTAGCCAATACGATTATGAAAAACTGCAAAACGGATGTTAAAACACTACTAGGATGTTGAGCTATGAAATTACTGAAGGTAAGTCAGGGTATCAATGTTTACGTATAATCTTAGGGAAGATGGCGTCGAATGAGATGTCATTTGCCTTAAATTTACGTTGTTACTACTTCATTGTAGGTTTGCCTCTGGCGTTAGAGAAATGAATCACCTGGGCTTTGAAGTTTCGCAAGTCCCCATCAATTAAAACATCGCACAAAGATGTCATATACATGCGCAGTTGCGGCAAAGGAGCTGCTTTCTCCGGACATTTTGTGATCAGGTTCTATTCTCTTCCGGTAAGAGCCAGAGAGCATCATATGCACACCATTCCAATAAACATACATAAAATATGTCTCCACAACACATAAATTATACATTGATTACAAACAATTTCACACAAAAAAATATTTATAAATGCATATTGACACCCAAATCGACACGACACTTTGCTTTTACCAGACGATCGTTTAGAACAATTTTACATTATTTAACTACTTAATTATATAATTAGTAGCTTGTGAAAGAAATTTAAATACATATTATGTATAAAAAGTTGTAAAAAAAAGTTAAAATATTATGCATAAAAAAGTTTGGGAAAGAAATTTGAACAAACCAATAAGAATAGCTCGAGAAAGAAATTAATACTAATAACCAATGTGAATAAGAAATTATACCAATAAGAAACTTTGAAAGTTGTCAAGGACAAAATATTAATCAAGGAAACGAAAAACACCACTCTCAAAACTATATCCATAATTTTACGGGTAAAAAAAAATTAAGCATTACGAAATGTTGAAAGTAGTTAAGGTCAGAAAAAAAAAAAATGATCAAGGAAACGAAAAACTCTGCGTCCGAAAACAATACGCATAATTTTATGAATTATAAAAAACGGTATTTCTCCGTTAAATGTAATTTTAGTATTCAATGTATGCGTATATTTGCAGAATCCCTTTGGCGCCTTTGGTTTCACATTCACAGAAAACACTTATCAAAATACCGTATATCTTAAGTTGAATATTTTAAAGTATTTTATCGTTAAGCTAACAACAAATTCATCCTCCAATCAAATTATGAATCGGCTACGTCTAGTCGTTATTCGTTATGAAGAGATACTGTGCACTATTTATCAAAATTATGTATTGGCTCAGCAATTGCAACTCTATATCTATGTTTCATATCATTTATCAATGAGGGAATATTATGTTATTTGATGGAACTATTTATTTATTTTTTAATATTAAAAGCCCTGGTATTGGAGGTTTAAAGAGCACCAATTGATTATCAAAGATGGCCTTAATTTGCCGCAATGTTTTGAGGCATCAATCATGAATAAATAAATAAAAGATAAATAAAATTAGCAATATTACAGTTCATTTTGTAACCTCCATATGCAAAAAGAAATGCAAAATTTATAAACAGTTACGAATCAGTCATTATATTTTATAACGAGATTTTTACTGCAGACTGTATACTGATGGATTCTTCAACCATGTGAAAAAAGGATCTAAATAAATAAATAATTTGTTTTTTTAATATTAAGTTAACAAAAATTGATACCTTACTGTCCTTATCAATTAATAATCTTCATGTTAGGTGGCCTTCACCACACGCGTGAAAAAATTTCTGTCTAGGTTTTTCTCTTGACCTAAATTCCCAAATAAATTACTCACAATTTTCACACAGATATCACTAGGACAAGCTTATTTTTGTGAGAGCTCCCAATCTCAAGGACTACAGACATTTCAATCGAGGGCTAATGCTATCTCTCGTCTGATAAAAAGTGTCAAAATGGGTTCCGAAGCGGCTAAATGCTTCATAGTAATCGAAGAGGTTAAGGTTAGATGGCATGACGTCAAGGAAGAGGTTTCGATATAATAAAGGTCTTTTAGTGATTGCTGTCACCCTTCATTGACACACTGAATTGGATTATTTTAATAGAAATCGAATAGAATCACCAATATAACCAGAAAAAAAACCTACTAAAATTTTTTCTACAAATTTGAAAACAAAATTATTACACAGTTATGAATGATATTTAAAACAGATTGAGTGAAGTGAGATTTTTAAGAAATATTTTCAGCTTTATTATCTTAAAGAATAGTATTGAATGATCGGAATTCCATTGAAAATTTTCAATTAAAGGCGATAGACTGTTCGTATTATCTTAAAGAATAGTATTGAATAATCAGAATTCCATTAAAATGTTTTAATAAAAGGCGATAGACTGGTTAATGGCAGGTTAAATGGCATGACGTCAAGGAAAAAGTTTCGATATGATGAAGGTCTTTTAGTGATTGCCGTCACCATTCATTCACGCCGTGAATTTGATTCTTTTAATAGAAATCTAATAAATTCACCATTAAAATCAATAAAAAACTACTAAAAATATTTTTCTACAAATTTGAAAACAAAAATATAAACGTAAAATATATAATTTAATATAAAAGTCTTTATTAGTCTTTTATAATAAAGGTCTTTTAGTTATTGCTGTCACCATTTATTCATGCAGTGAATTTGATTCTTTTTGATAGAAATCTAATAGAATCACCATTACAATCATAAAAACTACTAAAAAGTTTTTCTATAAACTTGAAATCACAATTATTGCATAAATATGAATGATATTTAAAATAGAAAGTGTTCAGTGAGGTTTTTAAGGAATATTTTCAGCTTTATTAGACTGGTTTGTATTATCATAAAGAATAGCATTGAATGATTGCAATTCCCTTTAAATTTATCAATAAAAGGCTATAGATTGGTTTGTATTATCTTAAAGAACAGTACTGAATGATCGTAATTTTATTTAAATTTTTCAATAAAAAGTGCTAAACTGGTGTGTATTATATTAAAGAATAGTATTGAATGATCGGAATTCCATTTAAATTTTTCAATACAAGGTAATAAACTGGTTTGTATTATTTCAAAGAACAGTAGTATTGAATGATCGGAATGCCATTTTTAATATTTCAATAAAAGGCGATAGACTGGTTTTAAATTGACTTTGTGAATATTAATGGTTTTCTAAATTAAATGTTTTTAGAACAATATATGTTTTTAAATCGAGGGCTAATGCTATCTCTTGTGTGAAAAAAGTGTCAAAATGGGTTTCAAAACGGCTAAATGCTTCATAATAAACGAAGAGGTTAAGGTTAAATGGCATGATGTCAAGGAAAAGGTTTCGATATACTAAAGGTCTTTTAGTGATTGCTGTCACCTTTCATTCATGCACTGAATTGATTCTTTTAACAGAAATCTAATAGAATCACCAATATAACCAGAAAAAAAAAACTACTAAAATATTTTCTACAAACGTGAAATCTCAATTATTGCATAATTATGAATGATATTTAAAATAGAAAGTGTTCAGTGAGGTTTTATAAGGAATATTTTCAGCTTTTAGACTGGTTTGTATTATCATAAAGAATAGAACTAGTGATGGGAATTTCGTTTAAATGTATCAATGAAAGGCAATAGATTGGTTTTAAATTGACTTTTCCATTTGAATTTTAATGGTTTTCTAAATTAAATGTTTTTAGAATAATATATGTTTTTAATAATTTTAATGGATTTTAATGGTTTTCTAAATTAAATGTTTTTAAAATAATATATGTTTTTAAATTTAACAAATATGATAAATACCCCATGAAAATAAGAAATATTTAAAAAAAATGGGATTGTCCTACGCATTTAAAAGGTTTAATTTTTTCTGACATTTGATTAAAGGGTAATTCGACCTAATTCATACTAAAAATGTGTTACGATTTTATCGATAATTTTAGTGTAAATATTAGAGTTTAAATAAGATTTTTCATGCCATTTCAATCAGATTCATTCATAATTTTCTTCCTAAAATATGAAAAATCTACTATGCAAATAAATAGTATGTAACATACAAAAAATATAAATTAATAATATAAATAAAGGCACAGTACTAGCATATATAAATAAATACTAGTACAAAGGAAATAAAGGAAATTTCCGTTTTAAACATTACATTTTAAATAACTGCGTAATAGTTAAGTAAGTAATTTGTAAATTTTTAACCATTATCAAATATATAATCATTGTAAATTTTTGAACCATTTTTACAAACGGTTTTTTATTTGGGTTAATTTCTACTAATTATTTATTAATAAAATTGTTAATTTTTATTAATTGCTTAAAATATGCAAATTTTACTATGCAGATAAATAATATGTAATATGCAAAAATTATAAATAAATAATATAAATAAATTACATAGTACTAGTATATATAAAAATACTAGTACTAGACAAATAAATGAAATTTCCGTTTTAAATATTACATTTTAAATAACTGTGTAATAGTTAAGTAAGTAATTTGTAAATTTTTAACCATTGTCAAATATATAATCATTGTGAATTTTTGAACCATTTTTACAAACGGTTTTTTATTTGAGTTAATTTCTATTAATTTCCATTAATTATTATTAATAAAATTGTTAATTTTTATTAATTGTACTTAATTTGCTTCAATATTCTAAAAAGCGTTCATTATAAATTAAACCGTTAATTATTAATAAAAACGTTAACTTTTTAAATCGAGATTTCCGCTGAAGAGTTTCATTTTTGAAAGTTTGATAGTGCATGATCGTGATTGAATTAATTTCGTTCTCCATAAAAACACTTGATAACCCAATTCGTGGTTCAGTGGAAATGCTCGCCGGTAGTGGGCATTATGGCCTTTAGTTCAATTCACTGGCGGCTTTGTTGCAGACACTGTTTTTGTTCACAAAAGACGAGGAAACTCGATGGCATTTTTCAACATCTTGCCTCGTTAGTCGGACTACCTGGGAGAAGTTTTCAAGGGTTTCTCCCATACGATACACAAAATGCGGGGTAGTCCCCCTAAAAGCCTTCCCGGAAGACACTCTTCTCCTTCTTCAGGGTCATGAAGCCAAGTCGGATTTGGACGGGTGCTCCATCACCTCAGAAGCTGCGCCCTCCCTTTCCCTCCTACCATGAGACCACACGGGTTCTTGGACTTCGTCTAGATGTTACTGTCTATCAAGCGGGATAAGAAAAAAAATAAATAAATAAAACACTTGAGAAGCGTAGCACAATATGAATTTCTTCTAAAGATTGCTTTATCGAATTCGTGAAATCAAATGTTATCTGACAGCATTTAAGTAGTAGATCCATCACTCGAAACATTAGTATCTAAATTAATATTTCTTCATAGTAGATTAGAAATAAATATTCCCTGTCAAATGAAGCTCCTGTCATCTGATTAACGATGCTCACCTAAGATACCTTATTTTTATACAAACAGAAATGCTCCTAAAAACATTCTATTTTCAACAACTTCCTGAAAAACAAGAGCAAAAGGTTATCACGTGTGGCAACGTTAAAAATAATGCGATGAATATTCAGAAGGATGAAGAATCGACGCAGTGGAACAAAAACGAATTCATTATTTTTATGTTAATGACAGCGATGAAGCTTGAGGATGTCCTTTAAACTAGATTCTATCTTCACTCCTATGGTAGAAAGTGTGTAAAAATAGAAAATAGATGACATTGGATGACTTTCTAATTCTAAATTACATCTATATTATACACACACACGCGCGTGCACACGCAAACACACATATATATTATATACATATGTGTGTACATATATACATATATATATGTGTGTACATATACATATATATGTGTGTGTGTGTGTGTGTGTGTGTGTGTATTCTCTCTCTCTTTTTCACACACACGTGAGAGAGAATGTATGTATTTAATAGATGAAATTTAGAATTAGAAAGTTCTCCAATGTCATCTATTAAATTCCCATTCTACTTTTACACACACAGCACACACACACGGACACACACAAACACACACATATATGTATATATATATATATATATATATATATATACGTGTGTGTGTGTGTTTGTGTGTGTCCGTGTGTGCATCAATTCACATTGTGTTTTAAATCTTTTAAAATTAATAGATGACATTGGAGGACTTTCTCGGTAGAACTATAAATGCGCTAAAATTTCATCTATAAAATACATACATTCTCTCTCTCCCCATTTCGGAAATCGCACACACTCGTGAGAGAGAGAGAGAGAATACACACACACACACACACACACATATATATATATATATGTATGTGTGTGTGTGTGATTCCAGAGAGAGAGAGAGAGAGAATGTATATATAATATATGTGAAATTTAAAATTTAGAATTAGAAAATCATCCAATGCCATCAATGGCAAAGTCATCAATGTCTATTAATTTTCTTTTACAATCTTTTATACACACACTTATATATATATATATATATATATATATATAAAATATATATATGTGTGTGTGTGTGTGTGTGTGTGTGTGTGGGTAAAAGAAAATAAATTAGCTTAATTATTAAGAATAATTAATGGCTAATTCGAATTTTTCATCACTGAACTCGAGATATTTCGTGCGATCAATTCATTGGGAGGAAAGCACTCTAATAATTATTATTATTATTAGCAGCAATATTATTGAGAAGATGCAACTAAAAGGTTCGGTGTTACGGGGTGTGGAAAATTGATTTGCAACTGAAAAAGAAAATTGCACATAATGAAGGATATTTCAAGTTTTAACAAATAACTTTTTTTTTAAGTGTTTTGAAAAAACATAGGATAATTTATGATGTAAAACCATCGAATACAAATATTTGTAGAAATAATTACGAATAATTTACGAGATATTGAAGGAAAGGCCTTGTAAGGGTTCATCGATTAATTGAGAAATTTTATAATGGATCCAAGTTGCGAAACAAGATTAAGATGATTTCAATTTTGAAAGTTGATAGTTAATAAAGAAATAATTAAATTAATTTATTTTTTTAGTTTTAAAATCATTATCTTTTAAAAATATTTTATTATATTTTCTTTCTTTAAGAAGTATGAATAATACTTTAATATTTATTACCTTATACTTTACTACTTTATTTTATACTTTATATTTTAATATTTATTAAGTTTTTATATATTTCTGAATAAAAATATTACGATTCTTTAACTTAATAAAATGTTAACGAAAACTACTTTTGTTTTGTTTACCTTGCATATTCAAATAACAAACTTCATTTTAAACACAATTTTGTAAAATTACTTAAATAAATTTTCTAATTAAACTTTTTTTTTCATAAAAAAATGTCAATATGATTTTCTTAAAATTGTGCTAATATTATTTTCTTAGAACATATCTGCTCTGCTATAAAAAATGATCGAAATTAAGTATAAAATATGAAAATATTTCCTTAAAATTATATTTTAAATAAAATATTAAAATGAGCTTTAAAAACTAGGATTACTTAAAGAAAAACTATTGTAAATAATTTTTTTAAATATGCATTTATTTCAGCAAATTATATATTACGTACATATATAATCTGATGCTTCCATATACAATGAAGCTCATTGAATAAAAAACGCGAAATCTAGAACACACACACAAAACTCCTCCCAAAATCGAAAATAAGAACATGAACGAAACATTTTTTCTGAGTTCCGTTCTTTAAGAATTCTAACCATTGAAAGGCAATTTTTGATAAATTGAATAAGGACCAATTTTAGATTATTTTTTATGAGTTGTGATTAAACAGAACGATAAGAGGAGAGGAGACTTATTCATGATAGATAGTCCTATTGAACTTATTATACAAATATATATAATACAAATATACATTCAATTTTTAGTTTTGATATTTATATATATAATTTACATTATTAACATGTATAGCGGATGTATTTCTATTTTATATGAATGTCAAAAATTTTCATAAAAGGGATACCAAATAAAAAAAGTTTTTTGTTTTTGATTTAACTACATGAATAAAAAATTAGATATTTCAGATTTTACAGTGGATGTTAAAAAGGTTGCAATATTCATTGTTGAAAATATCTCCAATTCTACGGAAAAAAGATCCCTTTTTATTTTTAATTCAAAAGAAACTTCTAAAAAAATAATATTTTCATCATATCTCATTTTAACACAATAAATTATCTTCTTCTTAAACTCTTTTTATGATCTAATTGTATGAGTTTTTAATTTGAAATTTTAAAATTTATGGAAATCATTGTTATAAAAGACTACAATGTGCATCATTTAAAATATCTGAAATCCGTAGGTTGAATATTTTTTTTTTTCAATTTAAAAAGAAATTCTTCAACACATCTCATTTAAAATGATAAACTCTCTTCTTTTTTAACAAACAACTAGTTTTTATGCAATATGAATAAAGATTTATATTAAGGTTTTGCAGTAAAAGAATTAAATAATTTATTAAATAAGATATATTTGTAACCTGAAGTAAGATGATTAGTATAGAAAAAGGAAAAACAATTTTATTGAATAATGTAGCATAATATCTATAGAAGATATTGAATAAAGTATTACGATTAAGGAAATTCAACAATCGATTAATATAATCCAACATAATTCATTAATATAATATAAGTTTTAATAATGTTAAAGTTCTAAAAAATGTAAAATACAATATTTTGAATGAATCATAAATCTTTTAAACGTTTTCGATTTTCTAAGAAGATCAGAATAACTTTGATAACTCCCTTTTCATTTTTATATAATTATATCACTATTTAATTATATATGCATTGTATTGAATAATTTACGCTTTGCGCTTGCAATTATATAAAATATCTAAAATGTATATTAACGATGTCATTACAAATTATAAATATATTTCAATAAATTATTAAAAATTTTTGTAAAGAGATTTATGTGTCGAAAAAGCAATAATATGCCTTCCTATTTTATTAGAATATTATTTGCTATTCTATAGAAAAAATAATAATAATGTTAGATTTTATTAGAATTCAGAATTGATATTCATGAAAAAAATTTCAGCTGAAAAACTTTCAACTTTTTAAACGGATTATCATTTCAGCATTCACATAACATGTTTGTTCACAAACATAACAATAATTATAGCTATTTTGTCGAATAAAATTTTAAAAAATGGAACATATACCGTATATTTTCGTAAATAAGCCGAGAATTTTAAGAATTTCTCGGGCTAAATTACGGTGAACGGCTTAAATGCAGATCCACTAATCCCTCAAAAACGTAAGTAAAGCAAATAAAAAAAGTAAGCTTAACTAAACGTAACGGAAACGTAACTAACGTTAACGTAAGTTAAAAAAAAGTTAAGTTAAAACGAAAAACGTAAGTTATAATTATTGTCAGCCAGGCTCAAACGATAAATCGCCAAATAACACTCGTTATAGGCCTATTTTTGTTTCTTTTGTTTATATTTCTTAAGTAAAGAGAAAAAAATAATTTTAAATGAAATGTGTTAGTCGATTTATGGAATTGCGTTGTTTTTATTTTCGAAACTGTGGGGTCCTGATGGCCGAATGGCTAGCGCTCTGGCGTTCGGTACCACAGGTATCGGGTTCAAATCCCGGCTTTGCCCATGGGTGTTGTAGTGGTTCGGAATCCACTTTAAGCCATAGGTCCCGGTCCTAACAGGATCGTAGAGCGCTGCAGGGGCATTGTTACTCCGTCCGTGCTTACCATCAAGTTACACGCATCCCCGGGTAATGCAAAGTGAGTAACATCGGTGCAGCCCTCATGGTGAAAGATCGCTGTCTATTTGCCAGCTGCATTAGAAAAAAAAAAAAAAATTTTCGAATTGTTTATTTGTTATTTCGCACAAAAAATGAATAATCTGATGTTGGCGAAAATTGTGCAGTATTAGCATACCAAAGCATACGCCAGAAATAATAATATATACCGTAAATACTGAATGTTGTAGGAATATTTTTTTTTTATTTGGGCTTATATATGGGTTTTGAACTTTTTAAGGAAAAACGTACTCTCGGCTTATACAAGCATCAGCCTATATTCGAAAATATACGGTACCTTTGCAATCCTATAAATTAAGTAATGAATTTTTGAAACAAACATTCGCTGATATCGCGATAACTAAAGTAGTTGAAACTCTTGTGTCAAGTAAATAAATAATATATATGGGCATAGGATCCAGGTTAGCACTTTATTGACAAAGTTCTTGTCTTCTAGTTTGCAATAAAATAGAAAACATTGAATAAAATATTTTTCTGATAATTAAATATTTACTTTCTAATTAAACTAGGACTATTTCCCCCAAAAATATTAAACATATCATGTGACTATTTAAAAATAAAATTAACTTATTGTGAGGCGGAGCAAGCATAGGACGCGCAAGTCTGTGCATCTTTGATAAAAAATGTTTTTATAGAAAAATAACATTAAATAAACATATTAATTTAGAAATTTAAAAAAAAAATGATAAAAATTATTATAAACATTAAATAAATAAATACACTGTAACCTGTTTTTATGCAATTATTTTACACGAATTCAGAGCAGTGCGAATCGAGATACAAAAAATTATTTTTTAAGCAATTTTTATTCACTTTTACACAATTAATCCAAAATTTAAATTAGAAAAAAATCCAAAATTCAAGAAATTTCTAAGAATATTGTAGGAATTAAAAAAACTATTTTGTCTAGAAATAATTAATAATAAGCTTCATATACTTATTAAACTTTCATTTAATTAACCAAAATTTTAATTTAGCTAAATTTGGCGAATTTATATATAATATTTTAGGAGCAAATTTATCGCATAAAAACAAGTTTGGGTGTTTATGCATTAAAATAAGAAAAAAATCCACCATAAAAAATAGTAAAATAATAAAAAGTAATTTCAACATAAATAGTTGAAATTGAAATTACAAAAAAAAAAACTACAAAATTTTATAAATTTTGGAATTTCCAATTATATATAAAATAAGTAGTAATTTCAATAAATAGATAAAAATTTAATATTAGAGTAAGGAATGTAAATTAAAACATCTGGAATGAATAAAAAACTAATATAAAGTTATTGAAAAATAGATTTATTAAATTATCTAATAAATATTTGAAAGATTTTTTGACAAAAATATTAATTAAAAAAAATTAGTTAAAATAACACATTCCACAAAAAACTAAAGTAATATGAAGTAAATTACTCAAAAATAATTTAAATTTTATTTTTTTTTTTTGAAATTCTATAAATTAAAAATTATATACTAATTTGAAATATTACTTCATAACTATCATTTTTTAGTTTTAATCCAATTTCATTTCATTAATTAATTTTACTTATAAAAATTGACTTATTTAAATTATTTTCAATTACATTTTTTAAATAATTTTATTAAAAGAATAAAAATATCGAATAAATAATCTTTGTATCAAATGAATTTTGAAAATTAAAAAAAAAAATTCGTTTGCCAGATATTAAAGAAATTTAAATATAAAAAAAAAAAAAACCCTTTCAAATTAGAAAGTAAGAATAATAACATAATTTGTTACCTTACAATCTTGTAAAAATCCTTTAACTTTCATTAATTCAGTAATAAATAACCCGTGCGAAAATAAATAAATAAAAACCCTTAAAAATTAAAATAAACCACGATCCTTTTTGCACTTTTCCTTGATTCAAGTCCCAACACTTCATAAAATGACATTAGAGTTCTTGGTGATTGAAAATTTCGGTGCGAAAGAAAATACGATAAAATAAAAAGATCTGTAGGTTCAAGCAATATGCAGTTTGCAGATTAATATTCACTGCAGTAAAGTGTTTTGTTTGACACATAAAAAAATATATTCTTCAAATCTAAACCCTACAGGGCGTTTCTGTTTCTGCAGGAGGACAAAAAAGTAAAATAATAATGATGATGAATGAAGTGGTATATGGGGATGTGAAATGCAACAAGGACTATAATCCCTAATCACTATACATATGAACAGTTAGTGTTTCCTTATTTTTAATATGTCACTCTCCACAACGCTCTACGATCGTGTTAGACCGGGACCTTCGGTTTAAAGTGGATTCCGAACCACTACAAATATCCATGGCACCGCCGGGACTCGAACCCGAAACCTGGAAAATCACCGAGCGCCAGAGCGCTAGCCACTCGGCCATTCAGGCCCGAAAAGTAATAATTGTGAAATGAGACTATATTATCATGATTGACAGTTTTAAATGCTCAATAAGTCCACCACCATATTGAGTACAGTTGCAGTATTATGCAAGATGAAGCAGGAACAGCAGATCTATTGAATAGCTGAATATATGCTACCTTTTGACGTACGGCATCTTTCAGTGTTGATAAGAATCATAGAAAATATATTCTTTTGTTTTGAGGTAAATTAACGGGAAATCACCGGGCTCAAGATATGCTGATCTTGGAGGCCATTCACGTCTGTTATGTCTGCTCAAAAGCAATGGGTGTCAAACAGTTTCATAGTAATTCCATCATTGACGTCCGTGTGACTTAGAGTTCCATCGGCAATGAAAACGATCATGCTCTTGCGGCAATGAAACGATCATGCTCTTGTTCATTGCGTTCATATAGGTTAAGAAGGATAATTGTATATAATAAATTATAATACTGTGCACATGTTATGATGTGGCACAACGTTCCTGGGCGATCAAACGACCAATCATGAACGATGTGATAAATTCACGGTCATATTAGGCCGGCATCTACGGTTTAAAGTGAATTCCGAACCTCTACAAACATCTATCGCACCTTCGGGACTCGAACCCTAAACCTGTGGCACCGAGCGTCAGTGCGCTAACAACTTATTCGTAAGGGTTGCTAATAGTCCAACAGCAGTTTTAAAAGCTAACTCTCATCTAGCTAGAAATGAGCCTGATCCGTCCATAAAATGCAGTCCTTCTTCATTTTCGATTCGAATCCTGGCGGTGGCATGGATGTTTGTTCATAGTTCGGAATCCACGTTAAATTGTAGGTCAAATTAGCCAAAAAGAAAAACTGTAGAGTGACAAGCCAAATCAAACCAAATCTCTATTTTTCGAAACTATCTACAGTGCAAATGTTTTTACGCTTTGATTCATTTTATGGCAGCAGTTGTTAAACATGTTGGATTTTACATTCACCCCTTTGTAATATCATTCAAAGGGCTTTCAAAATTGAAAACATGAATAGTATATTTTTCAATCAAAAAATAAAATATAAGGTAATTATTTTTGATTTCGTATTAAAGATATGCATACAGTATTCAATCAAGTTTATGTACACAAATTTTAAGTGATATACAGATATTACATTCATAGAATTA
>BPLR01009610.1:0-30834 GCA_021605095.1 Caerostris extrusa | reverse complement strand
GAATATATTTAATTATTTAGAAGTTAATTTCATTTTAACAGAGGACTGCTAAAATGTATCACTGAATTTTCATCCAGTTACATAATCAATTTTCAAATTTAATTTTCATCTTATGCTATTACGTAAAAAAATGAACTTAACGAAATTATAAATTGAAGGGGAAAAATATTCTATTTTTAATACTGTATTAGAAAATTGTGAAGTTCCCCACTAAAAATTAAGGAAAAATAAAATAAAATATAAAAACAATTAAAAAACTAAATAAGACTACTTTTTTAAATGTGACTTTTAAAATTCTAAATTTTTATATTCATAATCAACTGTAGTTATTATTTTATGCATCTACTGTAGTTATTATTTTATGCATCTACTTTATCTACTGTAGTTATAATTTACTGTAATTCTAAAAAAAAGAAATATTTTACCAGTTTATACTAATTAGATATTCTATCACTAGCAATAAGATTACTGTCAATAGTATTATTAATAAATTTATGATAAGAATTTTATGAATAATTATTTAACTCACCGTTATCAGACCTTAAGTTTTATAAAATGAATTTATTATTTAATTGTGAATAATAATATTATTCTTACATTTGTTCTATTACTTAAGAATAAATAATTAAATTAAAAATTAAAAGTAATTTCTGTTTAATTGTCAAAAAAAATCAAGTTAGTTTTATTTATCGCTTTACCAATTGACCGATTTTTAACAAAAAGAAATTCAAAAATACCGTAATAATTCAGTCTATACTGGTTCGATACATTATTTATACTATATTTTTATTTTCCTATACTTTTATTTGAAAAATTTTCAACGTAAATTTTAGAAAATCAATTTTTATAATAAAGAGCAGATTTGATTAACAAATAAAAAATTTTTTATTTTATTTTAATTTGTAAAATGAAATTTAATTTATTACTTCTAACCGTCATATAGTCATGTGATTCCTGAAAATAAAATACAAAAATGTGAAAATTTCATCAAAAATGTGTGGATTTCTATTTATCTAAGTAAAAAAGACCATGTAACCATCTAATGATTAGAAGTAATAACTTAAATTAAATATGCTTAAAAATGTATTAGCTATTAATAGAATCATAATTTTCTTATCATTAGATAAGAAAAATTATGATATTGTATATTAATTTATCAAAATACAAATTTTCACGTTAATTTATTATAAGCATTATTAAATAAACATTATTATGCATTATTATATACACATTTTTATTATGCATTATTAAATACAAATTATTACGTTTAACATGGTATTATTTGGCTATTTTTGTGAACTCCATAACTTTCTATTTTTCTTCAATGGTGCTACAGCCCCTGGTCTGCCAAGACCTTCTGCCTATTGGCAGATTCTGACACATAAGATGTTGTTTTCTTTTTACGGGTAGGGGTGTCAGCCATATGCCCAACGCTCTACAGTCATATTAGATAGGGTGAACCTAGTGAACCATTACAGTTTTCCATCTCACTTTTGGAACTTAACCAGAAACATATGTTACCGAGCACTGGACTCCATAACATTGTGTGAGTAAAAAAAAAAAAAAAATCATGAGCAATATTATCAGTTGGGCATCAACAAATAATATTCTTTCTAATACCCATTAAAAGAAAAAAATTATTCCGTAAATTATTTTCATAAAATTTTGTTTAATTATTTTAATTATATTTTTGTCAAAATAAGACGTAACTCTCGTTTGCTTGCAATTAACTAAACAGAATTTTTTAAATCTAACTTACATATAAAATTAGCCAGAGTGCGTAGCAAATTTTACATATTTTTAAATTTATATGAAGAAATAATAACATGACTGTAAATATTGGATGTATAAAAATCTTTCTACATGGCTTTCTACGCACATGGCTTTCATGGCTCTTTTTACATGGCTTTCTACGCACATGTTTTTCTACACACACACGCATCATATACCTATTTATCTATCCAGATAGATAGATATAGGTAGATAGTTAAAAAAATAAATTGCAGTAAATTTTGCTTCTCTCAAAAATGTAAAAAGATAAATAACGCTAAATAGAAAATTAAATTTTAAGTACTTACACATTATTTGAAATCAAATACGATACCTATCTATATAATATATATATATATATTCCCTCACTTTCATATTTTCAATTAAATATTGTTTTTTCAGTTTCATTTTTATTATCTTAATCATTATAAAAGAATTTTTAGTTTACTTTTATGGTTTAAAGTAGTGGAGGGTGCCATAAAATCTTTGGACAAAATATGACACGCTCACAAAAATTTAATGTCTGAAACAACACCGGCCAGTCAAGGGTAAAGTCAAAGTTAAGAAAAGAAAAAATAAAGTTGGGTTTAACTTTATTTTCCTACTAGTGGATATTGGTCAGATGAAGGGTGCAGGGAGGGTAGGGGGGCTTAAGAAGGGGGCATCAAAAATCGTGCGCGGGTATTGGTCACGCGTTTCCAAAGCCTCGGAATGTCCACTCTGCGCATAGATCTATCACTCAAGCGGTCATGGAGGAGTTTACTTTTGGTTTTTATTTACTTTATTTATTCTTGGGGACTTCGCCTTAAACTTTGAATGTTAGTCATTTCCCTCAATTCTTCTTTGGAAAAATTTGAAACCAGGCCCTGATTTTTTTTTTTTTTTTTTTCTTTTTAGACGTTGGTGGAGTTTAGAGTAATCTAGTCCAAATGGAGATGAAGGAAATGTAAAGAGAGATGCGAGAGGGAAAAGAAATGGAATAAATTTTTCTTTTTTTTTTTTTTTTTTTCTTTCTTCTTCTTCTTTTTAAGACTTTTGTATTTATTTTCCCAAAGTCGAAAACACTCGATTGCGAAAATAGAGTATCAAAAAAAGGAACCCTGGGATTTTCTTTTCAGAGGTATTGCATTTCTTCATCAAAATGAGGGGGTTCTAAAGATAGTTTTACTTTTAAAATAGATTTATTCGATAGATAAGAATTAACGTATGATAGTTTGATATATATTATAATCGAAGTCTTGGTAGGCTGATTTATGGATAATCCATACAACAAGGTCTGTAGCAAGACTGAAAAAATCCAGAAAAGAAACTTAAAATTCAACATACTTTTTTAATGACAAGCATTCACTCGAATCCATTCCAGTTATAAGATCTTTCCCACATCCCCACGCTTTACACTTAAACCTTTCTGTCTCTCTCTCTCTCTATCTCTATATATATATGTAGATAGATATATGTAGAGAGAGGCTTGAGCCCCACCCTCCCCCTCACTAAAGCCCATAAGCGAAATTTGTGTACGTGTTCAAACTTATGGCCACTTCCAACTTAGGCCCAATTGTTTTTTGTTAAATACTTAGTATTTCAATGGTTCAATGGCTCAGTGTTTTTCTAATCAGTTTTTAATTTTATTATCACATCTGAATTCGTTGTTTGAGCTGGCTTTCTTCCTGTTTTAGTTTTATTAAATGTTCATCGAAATAGTGAAGTTGACGTAAACGATGCAATTGATAAGCTGGTAAAAGAGAAAAGAATTATAAAAGAATTTTAATTTATAATTACCTGATGTAATCTTTTTTTTTAACTTTATACTTTTTTTTTTTTTTTGTGTGAAATACTTCTTAGTTTAAATGTTATTCTTTTTTTAAGACTTTGACTCAAATAAGTGAATGTAAAAAATTATTAATAAAATAATTAATATATGGAATTTCTACTTAAACTACTTTTTATTATTTATAGTTTTTATATGACATTCAACTTTCATAAATGGTTACACTTTATTTTGTTGAACCTCCCCTCTCAAGACAAAATCCTAGGCATGTAGCTGATTATGTGTATCTGTATACATATATAGATAATAATAGACGGAAACGCCCTCTATATATTTGATACAAATATCAACCAGGTCGTGTAGTTTCTAAAAAAAATTATGTGTTAGACAAAACACAAAAATAGATTAATTAAAAAATTATCACAAAATTTGTATGCAAATATTACATAATGCTTACTACTTAATCTTAACAGTCATGATCTATCAAACTTTAAAAAAGATCAAAATTTGCAATTTTAACTCTAAAGACATGAAATGCGCTTTTAGAAATTGCCCTTTTACTTATAATAGACAGTATTTAGGACACTAATATATTTACAAAGTAAAGTATACTTATAAAGTATATTTATACCGTAAAAATAGCAGTATTCATAGATACAATAATTACCTGCCTATAAACCTCTGATTATAAGGAAGAAATCCTGTAATTTTTATTGCGGATTATAGACCTTACTGTACAATCCGTAGATTGTAGCTGTATATAACTTCAGCAATCTCTTAAAAATTCAATTTTAAAAAACAGCTACCTGAAAATCCTTTTTGACAAAAATAATTGAAAAACTTTTCAAGAGAGGAAAATAAACAATATTCTAGACACAAAATAAAAAACAGAACACTCGTGAAACGTGTAAGAAAGACAGACATTTACAAAAGAAGCAAAAAGAGAAGCGAATCGTATGATCTAGATGACGAAAAAAGCCAAAAATCAAGCACTGTATAGTTTTTAAGAACTTTTCACAAAGAAGTAAAATTAAAAATTAGTAAATATAAAAATTACAGTTCACTGGAAAAATATCGTTTTTGTTTTTATAGTTCTTAAATGTACACCACATTTCTCCTTTCTAACGTCTTAAATTTATTAGATAATTTTTTTTATACAAATATGGCTCTGAAAAGCTTCTTAAAAATTAAAAACTTAATGTTACTTTTATGCTTTTTATTACTTTTATATATAGAAACAGAAGTTATGTATGTGATAGAAAAGAAAGGAATCAGCAGCGTATTATATGAGATATTTTTGTTTCTAGAGAGTGAAAAATACGCAGGCACATTAAAAGAAAGAAACGTGACAATTACGACAGTAAATGTGACAATTGTCTAAAAATATTTAACATCATCGTCAAAAAAATATTTAACATCATGACGTCATCTCTAAAAATATTTAACATCTTGTGAACAAAATGAATATAATTTTTCTAAAAATTATAAACAAATTTAGCAACGCGTGCATACATTACTGACAGATATTCAGTAAAATGGTTCTTGCATTAAACATCTGTCATCATGTATTAAGTTGACGTTAAGACACTTTCCTGGTTCTCTAGTTTTAGGAGGAAATTTTATACCGTTTTCGAGCTAAATTATGTTTCAAGAATCCATATTAAATGATAATTTGAAAATTTAATTGATTAAGATAAGTTAGTCATTAAGCCAAGCATTCCCAAGAAAACTTAATTTACGAAGTATATTATATGATAACGTAATATTGAATATTTAGATCAGCATTGAACAGATATATAATTTATTTATCATGATATCTAATTCACCCAGCTATCAACAATCTTATATAATGTATCTAATTGACATCATTTCCACCAAAATGATTTATAATGAGCTGTCTATGTTGTCTATAGTACTATCAACTAGATATCTAAATTTTCGTGAGAACATAATTTGTTTCCGAAAAGAAAATTAATCCAATCATTTTAAAATGCCCACTATAATATTAAGTCAGTATAAATATTTTAGAATAAGGTATATTTGTAGAATCTCAGTCTTTCTTTGTCAACATATACAGTCTGAGTAAAAACTTTAAGGCCAGTAGACATTTTGAGAAAATGAAACATTTAAACTGAGGAATTAAAATACCATTTGATTGAAAATTATTGAGCTTAAATAAAAGTAAAAAAAGTAGAAAAATTAATTTGCAAATATTTTATTATTAGAAAATATTACAGAACACACAGATGAATATTTGAGCCTGAGTAAAACTTTAAGGCCAACATAGAAAAATAACATATGAGAAAAAAATTACAAATTCTTAGAAGGTTGTGTAGGAGCCATTACTTCGAATTACTTCAAATATTCTTGTTTTCATAGATGAAACGATTTTTTTTTTGACAAAAGGGTGGGGTCGATTTTATACCATTCATCTTCGATAGTAGATTTCAGCTCTGTTGTTGATGTAAAATGTCTTTTGCATAAACTCTTAAGTCAGTCCAAAGGTTCTCGATTTTGAGGTTAGGTGATCTAGCTGGCCATTTCACAGTTTCAAAATAGGTGACTTGGAACCATTTTTTGTGCTGTTACATGAATGGATCGGTGCATTGTCTTGCTGATATTTCCAATTTTCTCCAGCAAGACATTCAGCATTTGGCAAAGATGATTTGTTAGGGACATTTTGGTATCCTTGTGAATTCATTCTACCTGAAACGAATGCAATTGAGCCCACACCATTTCTCATGACAGACCCTCCACCTAATTGGCGCTTGGAGAATGTTTCTTTTCATTTCTTATATCATGCCAGTAGAATTCCATCCATCTGATCCAAATTCATTTTTTTTTCGTAAGAAAAAAATAATTTCTATCCATTGGTTGTCCCAGGTCATGACTTTCTGGCCAAAGTTCAAAGGCTCTATTTTTGTGTCTCTGCACTGAGGCTTTGGTAGTCAATTTTGCTGTATAAGTGTACCTTCCAGACCTTAATATAAATCGTTTTTTGACAAACTTTTAAACCTGTCGTCGGAATCAATTCATTGAGTACTTTCCAGTAGATGCAAGTTGAAACTATCACGCGAGTACAAAGCTTTTTAGGTATTCCCCAGTATTCTTTTTTTTACCATAATTGTCTTTCAATTTTAAAAATTGTTGACTACAGTCTTTGATCTTCCTATCTCTATCGCAATAGCACGATTACTCATTCCTGTTGAAGACGATCTGTCCTTTCACGATCAGTTAACTTCTTACCCTTCGCCATCTTCACAAAGATCACCACATACTTCGAAGAAACGGATGACAAATATGAAAATTGCATCGTTGTCACAAGCTAGTTGCAATGGTAATTGGCACGATTATATTATATTTATTTTAAAAAGACTGGTGGCCTTAAAGTTTTTTACTCAGGCAGAAATACTAACTTTGTAAATAACCACATGTTTCTCATAATATGTATTTACAAATTATGTTTATAGCATTTATTTCTTATCAATGAACTTTAATAACTAATATTACTTGAATCCCTTTTATTTCATTTTACATTTTCAAAAAATTTTTACTGGCCTTAAAGTTTTTACTCAGGCTGTATATATATATATATATATATATATATATATATAATATAATTTAAAATATTTTTAAACATTATATTATTTTACTGCACAAAATTTAAATATCAACATTTTTTTTTATTTGAAAATACATCTAAAATTAAAAATGCAGTTAATATCATTTATTAAAATTGCTAATTAAAAATGTTTCATAAAGGTTATGAAATCATTCCGTATAATAAAACACAAGTCACTAACATCCATTAACATTAATATAATTTCTTCATTAACACAGAGTTCAAATGGTAAAATTTAAAATTCATAATCTGCGATACAATAAAATTCAAAACCTCGTACTACCTCCTTTTAAATTTTAAAAATTTCGTAAAATAAAATAATGTTACCTTATATTAATTAGCAAATATTAGTATTGTAAATTAGTTACTAGTCAGTTAGTTAGTTAATTAGTAAATTAAGTATTTTAATAATATTTTTTCAGCAATGATTTAAACTACAAAAAAAAATATTGTAAAAAGTTTTAAAATTCTTTTAATTAATTCCAATTATTGCATCAGATATATACTTCTGATGCAAATTAATTTGATGAAAACAT
The DNA here is from genome assembly GCA_021605095.1 of Caerostris extrusa. Classification (NCBI taxonomy): domain Eukaryota; kingdom Metazoa; phylum Arthropoda; class Arachnida; order Araneae; family Araneidae; genus Caerostris; species Caerostris extrusa. The sequence goes on along the minus strand of BPLR01009610.1, from coordinate 23,138 downwards.
ATTCATCTTAATTATTCTTGAATATTTTATTTCGAAATACTTTAAAATTAGGAATTTAAATGCTTATAGGTATTATATAAATTTGTAGTTTTCTTTTAAATCATTTTATATGAATATTTTACTATAAGTATTTACTCTTAATAAAAATTACTATTCATAAGATCTTTCTTAGAAATTTAAAGTATTCTTGTCGTTAAAATTATGGAAAACTAGTAAAACATGAAAAGAGGATTAAAATAATAACTTTTAATAGATATCAAACTTTCGGTACTAAATAATAGTAGTACACAGCATTCAAATGATTGAAAAAGAACATGAAGCACTTATCTTCTTTTTATATTTTTAACACTTATCTTCTTTATATCTTCTTTATATTTTTAATGTACTTTTTATTGCTGTATTAAAGTCAGCTCTTTTGAAAAGTAACACAAGTAAGAAAGAAAACTAATCTGATTAATATTATTTTGATTCTCAATATTTGAAAATTTTAGGAACTTTTGATTGGAAGTTAGTCGAATTTATTGAAAGAAATTGATTTTTTTTCAAGGCATCATCTATTATTTGTTTAAGCATATTATTATACAATTTTTTAGTGTTTAATGTCAGTAAAATGCTTTTTTGTAGTAAAAGTTTTAAAAATATACCATTTTATATAAATTTAATACATGCTTCCATTAATTAATTGAATGTTTCTTTTATCATTGCGATAATATTTTTTCAACGAAATTTTTCAAAAATAACTTTAAGAAAATTTTAAATTGAATAGAATACAAATTTAAAATATAAATTATGACGAAATTTATTGTATTGTAGGGATTAATGAATTCTGAAAAACAAATAAAATTAAAAATAAAGATTAAGGAAACTTTTTAAAATTTAATATAGCCAATATTTGATTATTAAACACTCTATGGAATCCTTTTTTAAAGAAGAAATATACAATTTCTATCCTAAAAATATCTTAGTAAAAACTATCCCAAATGACTTTTCTCCTTTCACGTTAACATAAAACAAATAATCATTAAACTCTGGTTAATTTCTTAATATAAAATGGTTAAATTCATCCTCCAATATTTAAATTTTCAGAAATTTAGTGATATGTGTTATTTTTCCCCACCAACTGTGCTTCAAAATAACTTAGCAACCAGAATAAAGAAAAAAAAGTGTAAAAAAAAAAAAAGTAGTGAACTTCAAACTTATGATAAATTGTAAAAGTTATAAACCCGCCAAAGTCAAGAAGGTTCTTTTTTTCTTCTTTAAAATTGCAGTAAAGAATTGAAAATGAAAAAAAAAAAAAATATATGAGAGAAATTTTTCAAGGTTTAAGAGAGTAGAGAAAAAGTCTGAAAAGTTACTCTGTTATCTGCTTCATTGGTTCTTCTTACCGGGACCCCATAGAAAGGACTTAGAAGAAAAGTGGACCAATTGAAAAATTATAAAATATCCTTCCATCAATGGCATATAAGCATAATAAGAAAATGTACAGTATCTCCTATTAAACTGTTGTTGAAAAAGTTTTAATATTAATTAAAAACAAATTTTTTTCATTTGCCTACGTTATTAATGAATATTACACTTAATTTTATAGTCAACATATCCATTTTCTGTAATTTGTTGAACATTCACTAACGTGAGTTTTGTACTTTTACTTGACTTTATAAGCATATAAATAAACATTCTTTAAATTTCTTTAGAAAACATATTAGTTGCAAAAAGTTAAAAAAGTTAATCATTAAAAGTTTTTGCAATGGATTTTTCCATAAATTTAAATTAATATCCCTTCAAAAAAAGGCATAAGAAATAATTTATAGCCTATTTGAAATAATTTTAAAAACTCTGTATAATCTCATTTTAAAATTAAAAATTACTTAAGTTATAGCTATTTTAAAAGATATACACTTTGGTTTTCTGAACATATTAATATACATCTGGTAACAGACATTGAATCTTGATGTTTAATTTCAAATTTTTTTCGTGATATTTTGTTAGACACTATTGCATTGATCCAATCTATTTTTATGCATTAAAAAAAACTATTTTAGCCTGCTACAATATTCTTCTTTTTTTTTTTTTTTTTTTTTTTTTTTTTTGCCATATTACCGTCATATTAAAAATTATGGTAAAAAATAAAGGGATGTAAGTAATGCAAATAAATCTATGTATTAGTAATAATATTCTTGCCAAATTTTCTCATTTTCTGACTAATCCCACATACTTTTGGTTTCTATCCGATCTTTATTATTTTAGTAGATTAAAAGGAAAAGAAATTCAACAATTTTGTAACAACTTACAACCAGTCAGTTTTTATTTGTAATACAAACTTGTATAAAATTATGGTTAGATACAAAAGTTATAATATGTATAAATATATGCTCTTATGTCAAAATCTATATTCATCTTAACTGATTTTAATAATGTTAAAATTAATGTTGTTAATCAAGTCAAAAAAATCAATCTATGCTTCCTGATTAGCAAATTAATAAAATAAACTGTATGACTAAACGCAAGATAGGCATATTAAACACACAATGAAGCTCAAGGTTATCATATTAAGAACATAATTAACCAGAAGAATAGCATACCCAGCAAATATTAAGCACAAGATTAGCATGCTCAGCAAATATTAATCACTAGATTAGCATGGTAAGTACAAGATTATAATTAAGCACAAGATTAGAATATTCAACAAATATTAAGCACAGGATTAGCATGCGAAGCATACAATTAAGCACGAGATTACCATATTAAGTACATGATTAAGCACAAGATTAGCACATTAAGAAAATAATTAAGCCCAATATTAGCATACAAAGCAAAATATTTAAACACAAGATTAGCATACCAAGCACATAAATTTAATAAGCTATATCAACTGTAATAGTGGAGATGGAAACTGAAGCCTTCTCAGGAGAGAAGACTGACCACAGTCCACTTTCTTTCTGAACCTTCGGCCGAGGTCCAGGGTGAACTCAATAAAGATGCTCTGTGAAACTCTTATTGTGAACTTGGGGCCTCCAGCCGCCGAATTGTATATTTTGGGCCACAGATGCCGGCCGCTTTTATTAATTTCTCTCGAGATATTTCTTTCGAGAGGAAAGTTGGAGGGGCTCTTCTCTCTTCGGCTCAAAGAAATGAAAAAAAAAATACTGAATACATTTCACTCGAGTATTAATTTCGTTCCGCCGGCTAAGGTAGGGCAAACAGTATTGCGTTTATACAAACTCAGTGTGAGGAGAGTTTCATCAAATATGCTACAGTTTTTTCTACTTTTGAGAAAAAGAAAAGAAATGATGCATTTTTTGCCTAAATTAATATTATATATATTTATTTTAGTCATGTACTTTTGTATATATAAATATTAAATGAAACTTCGTTATTCGATGCTTGATAGATTCGCAAATATTAATTATATAAAGTGACTTGAAAAATTTAGAAGAAAAAAAAGGACTTTTATTTTTATGCATACATTATTTAAAAGAAAAAGAAGTTAAAAATTTTGCTTGTCACCTACACAACTATCAATATAAATTTATTCTTAAATGCTTTTTAACATGCAAATGAAGGTACTTAATTATTAATTACCATACATAGATAAAGAACATGACACGTGACACAAAAGCAAAAGAAGAACAAAAAATGAGTTAGAAACACAAACCATTTTGCATTTCAAACATTTGCATTCGCTACATGCAAGATGTATAACAAACCCACCATAGCATTCACAATAAAACTTCTAAAGTGCCTCACATTCAAATCTCTTTAAAAAATAAGATAAAAAAGGATGAAATTGTTCAAGATATGAACTGCACATAGCTGTAGCAATGAATCGGAAAATCATTTAAAAATCAATAGTTTAAACTATATATATATATATATATATCTTGAAAATGTATATGTTATTTATTTATGTATAACTATTCTATAGTACAGTATATGCATTGAATTTATATAGCAAACCTTTTAGGAGATTAATTTATTTAATTTATTATTATGCATGAAATTTTGAAATTTTTAAAATTAATTAAATGGTTTTATGTATTTTGATTTATTTAAAATTTTATTTTTGTATATTAATTTCTTCTTCATTTTTTAAGGAAACAATTTGAAATTTTTATTACAAAAAACATCGAAAATTTAAATATGAATTTTCCATTTGTATTATTATTTTATATTCATTATTATTATCTATTAAAGAAGGAAGCAAAAATTTTTTTAAATAAAATATTATAAATTTTAATTTTTTATTACAAAGTATTTTGTATAATTTCAAAATAGTATAAAAATCAAAAGTTACTAATTTAAATAATCACTTTTAAAATAAAATTATTAAAGCTGTACTGATAATTGATTTATTTAAAATATAACAATAGTTGTACAAAAAATGAATACTTATAACAGTTTATTCGTAATAAAAAATAATCATTTACATAATGAAGGAAAATAGTAAAAACCAAAAAATGTATTCTTGTTATAAGAAAGTATAATTGCTATATTCTTTTATTAGTTGAGAATTATTTTCAAACTAATAAAGAAGTTTATGCAATATTTTTAAATGAAATTTTTAATTTTAGAAAAATTATGAATTTTACTTTAACTGAAATTCAAAGGCAGTTGTCCTTATACTCTACAAAAGCACATTTAAAATTCCTAACAGGATTAATTATTCAAATTTGCTGTACAATATATTTTTTTAAAAGCCATTTCACTCGATATCTGAATATTTCTAAAAGCTTTTCTCTTATTCTCTTGCACTCCCATTATTAACCTATAATATCGAATACGCGTCTACTTAGACTACCAAATCATACGTCCTCCATTCATTCAGAGCAAAGATTTCCCTGGACAGGTACGATATGTAAATCCTTTAAAAAAAGCGAACTGCTCCATTCAGATATATTCCCGAAGAGAAAATTCCCAGTAAATATTTAAATTGGTATACGGAAGGCAGCTCTCCCCCCTCATATTGCAGAAGACCCACGCAGAGACACTCTTTCCAAGAAATGAGAAAATTCTTAGAACGAGGGGGGACTTTTTAAAGGCACCGAATGAGATACAAGGGTTGGACGAATGAAAGAGACACATCAGAGGGAGAGAACCAATCCCAATCAGGCATCGTCCGATCCCTTTCGAATTCTCTTCGAATCTACATAAAGGGGATGACTCGTGATTTTGGAGCGAAGAATCCCCCTTGCCTCTTAGCATCCTCATCCCTATGCGTCTCCGAGACAGCTAGTTGCCTAGGAGATGCCTCCAGTTCTGTCCAATCGGGTAGGAGGACATTTCTCTTCTAGTCCAAGACGCCATTGAATATGTAAGAAGGGTTTAATATGAATAGACGCTCGACTCCGCCTAAATACCCCCTCTATACCCTTTTACCCTTTTTTTTTTCTCTCTTCTCTCTCTCCCCCCCTTTCTGTTCTTACTTTCTCCTTATCTAGGCGGGTGTCTGTCTTATGGAGGGTACCGGTACCGCATCTTGGATTTGACACAGCCAAGGCTTGGGAATTTAATTGGATTTCGGTGAATATGGGATGGCAAAAAGGAAGTGCGTGAGTTAGAGGGGATGCTGGATAGATTAGATTTTAAAATACGATATATGGAGTTAATATTGAAATTGTTGTAAATTGTTTTTGTATTAATTGAACTAAATTATTTTGACGAATTAAATACCTATCTATAATCACTTAAACAGTTTATTTCCCCCACTTCCTTTTTTATTACTTTATCATCTATACATTCTCATCTATACATCTATACATTACTTTATCATATCTTTTGAGTTGCACCTAATCCTGGATTTGACACCAGTTAATTGAAATTTTAATTGGATATCAATAAATATGGGATAGTAAAAGAAAGTCAGGATAGAGATTCAGAATAGATGTTGGATAGAGATAGGAATACGATTTTATAGGAATAAAACCATAGAATATACAAAGAAAATGTTGTTTAGATTTTATATATTAATTAGACCAAATTAGTTTCATTAATTAAATACGTATATTTTGCACCTATGCAATTTGTTTTCCCACTTTTCCTTATTGTCCTTGTTTTGTCTTTTCTGTGCTTGTGTATGTCTTTTAGCGAATATCAATATCCCATCCTTGATTTGGTACAGGAAGGAATAAATTTAATTGCATTTCGGTGAATATGGGATGGTCAAAAGGAAGAGCGTGAGTTAGAGGGGATGTTGGGGAGATTAGATTTTGAAATAAGATGTATGAAGATATCTAAATTGTTAAGTTACTTTTTGTATTAATTAAACCATATTATCTTGACGAATTAAACACCTTTCTCTAATCTCTTAAACAGTTTATTGCACTATGTTCCTTTCTGTCATTACTTTATCATCTATACATTCTGTCTTTTGGAGTTCACTGATACCTCATCTTGGATTTGACACCAGTTAATTGGGAATTTAATTGGAATTCGCTGAATATAGGATGTTGGGAGTGCGTGAGTTAGAGGGGATGTTGGGAATATTAGATTTTAAAATACGATATACAGAGATAATATTGAAATTGTTAGGCTAATTTTTGTATTAATTTAACTTAATTATTTTGACGAATTAGTAAATACCTTTCTCTAATCACTTGAACTGTTTATTTCTCTCTATTTCTTTATGTCATTACTTTATCTATTATACATTCTGGTGTTTTAGAGTGAACTGATACATCATCCTGGATTTGACACCAGTTAATTGAAACTTTAATTGGATGTTAGTAGATATGGGATGGTAAACGGAAGTTGGGATCGTGGGATTCAGAATGGATGTTGGATAGAGATAGGAATAAGAGTTTAAAGAAATGAAACCCTAGAATATGTAAAGAAAATGTTGAAACTTTTTGGATTTTATGTATTAATTAGATAAAATTAGTTTCATTAATTAAACACTTATATTTTTGCCTCTATACAATTTGTTTTCCTCCTCTTCCTTATCGTTCTTACTTTGTCTTACCTATGCTTGTGTATGTCTTTTTTTGAGAATACCAATACACCATCTAGATTTGGCACAGGGGGAGGAAATTTAATTGCATTTCGGTGAATATGGTATGGCAAAAGGAAGTTGGGAGTGCGTGAGTTAGAGGGGTTGTTGGGATTATTAGATTTTAAAATTAGATATATCGAGATAATATTGAAATTGTTAGATTACTTTTTATATTAACTAAATTAAATTATTTTGACAAATTAAATACCTTTCTTTAATCTCTTAAACATTTTATTTCTCTCTCTTCTCTTCTGGCATTACTTAATCATCTATACATTCTGTCTTTTGATGAACTGATACCTCATCTTGGATTTGACACCAGTTGATTGAAACTTAATTGGATGTCAGTGAAGTTAGAGGGGTTGTTGGGATTATTAGATTTTAAACTTAGATATATCGAGATAATATTGAAATTGTTAATTACTTTTTTATATTAACTAAATTAAATTATTTTGACAAATTAAATACCTTTCTTTAATCTCTTAAACATTTTATTTCTCTCTCTTCTCTTCTGGCATTACTTAATCATCTATACATTCTGTCTTTTTGAAGTGAACTGATACCTCATCTTGGATTTGACACCAGTTGATTGAAACTTAATTGGATGTCAGTAAAAATGGGGTGGAAAAGTTGGGATAGAGGAATTCAGAATGGATGTTAAATAGAGATAGGGACAAGAGTTTAAAGGAATAAAACTGTAAAGAAAATGTTGAACTGTTTTTGTATTAATTAGACCAAATTAGTTTTACTAATTAAGCACTTCTCTTTTACACTTATACATTTGGTTTTTCCTCTCTTCTTTATTGTTCTATGCTTGTGTATGCCTTTTAGAGCATACCAATACCACATTCTAGATTTGGCACAGGAGAGCGGAAATATAATTGCTTTTCGATGAATATGGGATGGCGAAAGGAAGATGGGAGAGTCGGGGAGATGCCTCCAGTAGGTTAGAATAGATGTTAGGAAGGGTTTAAGATGAAATTTTAAAGAAATTGGAATTTTTAATACAAGGAATGTGAAAAATAATCATATGAGCATGGTTTCTAATTTGGCAACTAGACTGGTTTAAATTTAATTTTAACGTCTAATTAACTCCTCCGTAATTCTTTTCACTCTTTTTCTTCCAGTTTTTTTTTTACTTATTTAAATGTTTTCTTCTTAGAATTATGGATTTTAACGTCCTCTAAGTGAATATAGGATGTAAAATGAAGTTGAGGTTGAAGTGGATGTCAAGTCGGTTTTCGGGTTTGGCTTATGAAGCACAATATGAAGGGATAAGGACCTTTATATGAAGTATGTCTGTTGTCCAGTCTAAGACACTTTTAATTTTATTGCTTTTATTTCTGGTTTTCTCTTTATCTAGGTGTATGTTTTGATGTTTTGGAGTCTAGAGGATGTCAGAGAGAGGCAAGTGAATTAGAAATTTTAACTGGATTTTTGAAAACATGCGATGGCGTGAAGAAGTTGGAGCGTAAAGGTTTGAGTGGATGTTAGGAAAGGCTTTTATGGATTTTAAGACAATGGAAATTAATACGATGTTAAGTTATTTTTGCACTAATTGATGAAATTTATTTAGCTGACTAAATACCTCCACTTAATATACCACTTAAACATTTTCTTTTCCTTTCTTTCTACTTCTGTTTCCTCTTATTTCTGCATGTGTATATGTTTCAGAGTGTATCGTTAAGAATCCTGAATTTGACACAAGGTGTTTGGAGATATTTAGTGCTGATAGTGCTGAGGAATACGAGATGGTAAAAGAAGTTGGAAGGGAAGATGCTAGAAGGAAGGATGAAAAGAGTTTGGGAACACGTTTTTAAAAGTGTATAAACTTATAAGTATGAAAGAAATAATAAAATTAGTATTTTTGTTTTCACGAGACTAGATTTAGTTTGCCCTTTAAAAAGAATGTAGCGTTATTTTTATATATGAAAGAAATGATCTCATTGGTATTTTTGTATTATTTAGATTGGATTTTGTTTGCTCCTCATCTGTACAATTTTACCCTAACTTTTTCATCTCTTCTTTTTGGACTAATGGTAGTTTATTTTATGGATGCACATATGGTAGTTTGAATTTTTATTCAACTTCAACCTTGATTTCAGGTGAGTCGAAAGTTTAATTTAATTTTGGTAAATACAGCAAGACAAATGAATTTAAATGAATATTGAGACTGATTTTGAGTCGTATTTGGAAGGGATGAGAAAAAAAAATTATTTAATTACCATTATTTTTTCTTTCGATTATAAACAGCAATACATATCATCTTGAATTATATAGCTATATCAATACTGATATTAATAAAAATAAAATTTTCGAAATATTATAGTATATGAAGCAGTTCTCTCCCTTTTAAAGGAAAACTCTTGTAGACAAACAATAAAAAAAACTATTGTTCTAATTGAAACAGAGGAAAGAAAACTATATGTGATTGTATTGATATAAGGCAGAAAAAGTAGTTGATTAGATAGATTATAAATGTCAGAGTAATAGACTGAATAGTATGAGGAATGAATGATAAAGTATTTTATTCGATACTCAGTAATTGTAATGTGAATGTAAGATTTATATTACTTGTAGTAAAATTGTATTTTAGTTTAATGTATGAGCAATGTAAATTTTATTTTCTATATCCTTTTATAATGACTGACTGTTGTCCCACATTTTTCAAATTAACATATAAATATTTCCTTCAATTAAATCAGCATAGTTAATGTTTAATTCAGCATATATAAAAAGCGCAGAGTTCATCCTGTAAATATTTTTTTATTGCAGATCTTATAAAAATATTTTAAGCTCCATGTCATTGTATAATTAGTATAAAAAATATCTTCAATCAACTAAAATTTGTAGCGTTTTTTAACACATTTTACATTCAAATACACTATTTGCACTTAGTAAATTTTTTAAAACTTATTTTTAAATTTAAAAAATCTAGTTTCCTTAGAAAAATGATCACAACACTCATATAGTTTAAAGCAGTGTGTAAACAAAAAAGAAATTTTTAACCCAAACTTGTTTATAAAACTTACAGAATTAACAGAACAGAATTAAATTCTGGAAAGTATAAAAAAAAAACATCAATACTTTTTAGTGAATTAATAATAGGAGGTTCTAAATCATCCGTTTAAATATTGCTTAGATAAAAATAAAATTATAAATTTTAATTTTTAAACCAATATAAATTAATAATATAATGAATATTATATTATTAATTTATATTGTTTTATAAACCAATTATAAATGAATAATTTAAAAATCATATAAAATATCAAGTCATGTTTTATAAAGTATTCAAATATACAAAAAGTATAAAATTGAAGTATTCAAGTTTCTATAAAATTTAAGTACTCGAATATATGTTAACTTAAAAATAATATGTATGAAGAGTTTTCGTATATCCCCTTAAACTATTTGCCTATTAAAATAGCTTTTCAGCATTTAAAAATGTAATTTTTATTATTAAGCATTTTAATGTTATTTTACCTTTTAATTTTATTTCCATAAATATCTAGAAATGTCTGAAAGAAGTCTTACATGAGAATTTGCTCAAGATTGTTAAATATCCATAAATTATTAAAAATTAAATAATAACATTACACAATCATAAGTTCATCATTAAGCATTTACAAGTTAAAACATTAAACTGTGAATTGTTCATAAGGCAAATAAAAAATATATTTGGATAAAAAAAATCAAACTACAATTTTCATCAATCTTTAAAGAACCATTACGGAGTAAATAATGTATTTAACCACTTAAATGATATCATTAGCTTTAAAAATTAAACTTTAATAATTAAAAAAATATTAAATAAATTTTATTTACTTCACAAAATAGTAGATCTTTAAACATAAATTGAGCCTCCTTTTTACAAAACAATAAACGTAATCCCAAGACAAATAATTCCCAGTGCTTCAAATGCCTTAAACCGTCTCACCAACCTACAAATAAATTAAATACATTTTATCGTTCCTTCTTACGATACGAAATAATATCTATTTCCTGGGATACAATTCTAAACATTGTGTAAGAAAGAATCCACAAAACCACAATCCTTTAGAAGTCGCAGAGAAAAAGTTGACTGACCGCCAACATGCCGTACATCAGAATCCCACCAAAATATCATTGACCTTGCCACCAACAAACCAATTTTTTTTTTTTTTTTGCTTCTCTATATCTATCTACCCATCTATCTATCTGTTGCTCTTCTATATATACAACATATTTCCTTTCTTTTACTAGCGATGTCTGCTTCCAGTCTGAACTAGCGTCTAGGTCTATTTTTTCCAGAGTTGTTTCCCTTTTATTTTTCTATCGTAGGCCTCTTTTTTTCTTCTGTCGTTCTTTCCAGTGTTGGATGTTTGCTGTTATATTGTTCCTGGTGGAGATTTAGTGCTGTGTTTTTATTACCGCTGCAAAAGCAAACGGAAAAATGGAGTTAAAAAGCTAGAACTCCTCGAAATTATTAGAGCCAGGAAATTGTATTTTGTGGATTGTTTAAGGTCATATTTTTTTAGTTGAAACTTTTGTTTCTTGGCAAAAAAGTTTGTGTTTAATAGATAATAGTGCCGTTGGCATTGAAAGCTAAAACACGGTACACACTAAAACGATAAAAATAATATACGAAATATACATGTAATATTAGTCTCTTAAATATAAATTACTGCATATATATTCAATATACATATATATAAATGTATATTGAATCATATATAAAGTTTATAGGTGCAATAATATATATAAAAATCTATATGTATGGGGCCTGATGGCCGAGTGGCTAGCGCTCTGGCGCTCAGTACCACGAGGCTTTGGGTTCGAGTCCCGGCGGTGCCCTGATGTTTGTAGTGGTTCGGAATCCACTTTAAACAGAGGTCCCGGTCAAATAGGATAGCAGTGTGGGAATGCGTTACTTGCATCCATAGCATATCTTCAGGCTACGTGCACCCTGGTTAGTGCCAAATGAGTAATATCTATGCAGCCCTTGCTTATGGCATAAATATAACTGCCTCTGTATTACCAGCTGCATTAGAACAGCAACATATTAAAAATTGTATATTCAATAACATATCAAGAATATATCCTTAATATATTCAATAATACAATAAGACTACATATTCCATAATACATTCAATATATATATATATTCGATAATATATAGATTCGTTATTTGATATATATATTATTTAACATATTCGATATTCGATTTATATATTCGAATATTAGGTGTAATTCTGAATTTATACTTTTTAAGCTGGGCCTGCTCAAACTTGCTGATAAATCATTGAATTTACAAACAATGCAAGCTGAATTTGAATTTAGTTGATTTTAAACTCCGTTTTCTATGCAGGGAGATGGCACGATAGTTCCGTAGGTCGTTAAGTCCTTCCGTTTGGCTTGAAGAGGATGAATAATGAATTATATCTGGAAATTCTTATTATACTCTTTAGAAAATTATGTCTTGTAGTGTCTGTTCAAAGTGGCAAAAGACGCAGTGTAAAAATATAGTAAGTTTCACATATGTTTCTAACTATTACAAAAATTAATTTGGTATAAAATATGCTATAATAACTTTAAAAAAAATGTCGTATATTCCTCCTATTTTGTGTTTTTATTACTTCCTAAAGATTAAAAACATCAATTGAAACCTAAGAAAAATCTAATGTTTTACAATTCTTCCTCATGAGGTTTTAACCCTTTGATTTTTGTACATGTCAGTAGGCTATTTAAGTTATGATACTGAATTAGTTTGATATAAATTCGTTGATTTAATTTCTTTTTACAGTTTCTGATAATAAAGAATGGTATAATGTGGAGATTGGGTTGTGTTGCATGGCAAACTTCTAAAATTGCCTTCTGATTACAACTGCAAAAAAAAAGCTTACATTATGTTCTGAGCTAATATTGATGTTATTAGAATTGTATAAAGTTTTGTTTGCATATTGCTAACAGTTACAATTTTATGCTGTAGTTCTAATTTGGCGGTAGGATTTATATTTATGGAATAGGGATTTATATTAGTTATAATATATTTAGTATCGCAAAATAATTTTCAATTAGCGTGAGGATACAAATAACAATCAACTTTATCAATTAACATAATTACAGACTTATCAATCAACTTATAGTTGTTTAACTATTAACTATTTAATTCAAAAATATATATTGAATTCAGAAAATAATATTTTATTCAACAAAGTAAACTTTTTGTATTTTAAAATTAATTAGGCTTTAATTTTCGAAGTTTCCTAGGGAAATAAAATAAAAAGCCAGTTTATTTAATTAAATTTGCATTTATCACTAGATGAATTTGTAGTGTAGACATATAACTACATTACATAAGAAACCAATGCGAAACTAATTCAATAAAGATTTTTATTACGATCACGTTTAACACCTTAGTGGATTATCCCAAGATTTACAATAAACGTGTTAAGTAAAAATACTCATATACAGGGGGATGCAGCTATCATGAAATAGACTTTGAGGGGGTACAAAAGTTTACTAAAGTATACATTTATTGTATAGGAATGTATGGCTGAAAGTGACGTGTTGAGGTACGAACACACTCTCAAACGATTTTTGCAACACCAGACACAATTCCTCAACTGATATCTGTTACATGCCGAGTTTCAAGTCCTCTGGTTGGCAACCCCGATGCATTCTATTTTCTTTCTTTCACTGAGCTTGCAACTATTCAGTGTTGGATAATCAGTAATAATATATATATATATCATCGTAATTTAAAAATTTATGCACAATTTTGATTCAAAACAAACGTGGTTTTACAGAAGTGAAAATTCTTTCAAAAGCAGTAAAATAAATATTAAAGTTTATCTAATGCATGACATTTTTTTTTTTTTGGGAAAATGCAAATTGTTATTTGCTGTATTATTAACAATAACTAAATCCAAGTAAAATGTAAAAGGTTATATGTCTTATAATCAAATTAAAATTTAATAATTTGGACCGTTATAAATAATATTAATAATAAATATTTAGTTAACATAGTTAATAAAAGTAAAACTTTTTAAGAACAAGAAACAATCTAAATGTTTTTTTTTCTTCTTAATGCAGCTGGTAAACACTCAGGCATTTGTTTTTCATGCCTTAAGACAAGCGCTGCACAGACGTTACTCACTTAGCACTACTCAGGAGGTGCGTGTAGCTTGAAAGATAAGCTATAAAAGCTGAGTAACAATACCCACGCAACTCTCAAGTTAGACCGAATCCTACGGTTTAAAATGGATTCAGAACCACTACAAACATCCATGGCGCCGCCAGACTCAAACCGGACCTGTGGTACAGAGCGCCAGAGCGCTAGCCTCTCGGCCGTTAGGGCCGATAATGCAAATGTAGAATGAAGAAAAATTTAAAAGGTGTTAAAATATAGTTAATTATTTATTTCTCACATTAATAACTCAAATAATTGAATTATGGTAATAAAATTCATAACTTACGTTTTGTTTCCTTAAATTTTTCCAAAATGTTATCATAAAATTGATTTTATGAATGCAAATTTGGAAGCACATTATTTTTGCTGTGAATGCAAAATCACACCATGTTCAATAAATGAAAAATCTTTCATAACAACCGTCAAAATAAAACACTTTAGAAGTTGAGACATCTTTTTTTTTTTTTTTCTGGTCATAATTTGAAAATATGAAGTCAAAAAAGTTACTTCCAGTAAAAAACATCTTCAAAAAATAGCATAGTATCTCACTTTATGGCAACAAAAAGACAATTTTGTTTGCGCAAAAAGCTATTACGGAAAGTATGAAACATAATAAATGACCAAAAAAAAAATGAGATCATTCAGTATAATTTATTTTTACGAATAAAAATTCTTTAAAAAATGCATTGTTCAGTTATCAATATAAATTCAAACTAGATAGAAAAATTCTTTCAAAATGTCTATGGAAAAAAAAGAAACAACTTTAAAAGGAACGGCATTTTTTTCTGGGCATCGCTTTAAAAATAAAGTCAAGAAGTACTTCCTTAGTAAAAAGCATCTTCTGCGAATAACATACTATCTCACTTTACGGCAACAAAGCGACAATTTTTGTCTCACAAGAGTATTACGAAAACTATGAGACTCAATAATTGACCACAAAGAAGGCACAGTTTAGATGACATGGAAAAAATTAACAGTTTAGCAAAATTTTCTAATAATTAAAGCCCTAACAGGGGAGCAAGAAAAATCAGATTTTTCAGCAACACAGAGGTGCAATCTCTGAAGCAGGCAATTTATTCCTGCTTTATAAGTGACCCAAAGAAATGATGTTCCTGAAAACAAGTATAATTTATTATTTTAAATAAAAATTCTTTAAAACATACAATGTTCAGTTATCAATATGAATTCAAACGAGTTTCACTACATAGAAAACTACACATCAAAAATATTTCAATAGGTAGAAAAATTCTTACAAAATGTCTATGGAAAAAAAAATCACTTTAAGGAACGACATTTTCTCTGGACACAGCTTTTTAAAATAAAAAGTCAAAGAAAGTACTTCCTTAGTAAAAAACATCTTCCACGAGAATAACATACTATCTCACTTTACGGCAACAAAGCGACAATTTTGTCTCAAGGAGCTTATTACCCCGGGAAGCTATGAGACACAATAATTGACCACAAAAGAAAGCACAATTTAGATGACATGGAAAAAATAATAGTTTATAAAATTTTTCCTAATAATGTAATAAGTTATTTGCTGTGTGGCTCATGTGATTATTTGTGTATAATCTTGTATTAGTAATTTTTTTGTGTAATTAGAAGAAAGAATAATGTTGTTAATCAATAAATAGAATAAAATAAGAAATAGTTACAACATTAAAAGGGATTCATCTAATTTAAAAAATAATAATATCATTCCTGAGTAGAAATACTTTTTATTTAACTTATGGAGGTGATAAGATAAGTTTTGAAGATATATAAATTAAATATAAAACGGCATTTTCTCACATTGTTTTTCATGAATGGAAAGCTGCAATCAATTAGAAAAATTTTTGTGACCAGTGTACCAGATAACTCTCTTTATTCATAGACGATTCTAGTTTGTTTATTTAAGATAAAATGTTTCAAAATCTATATCAAATTACAGACTTGTGTGAATTGTGATATCCACAGAATTAGGAGGTTTGAGAATTTTACAACTGGCCAATGTTTTAATTACTACTGTACTTGAACAAGTAAAAATACAGTCAGAAAATCAAGAGTTAAAACTTAAAATAATTAATAAATAAAAACGAATAAACATTTTAAGTGTAGATTTGCGTTTTGATTACCATTTCAACTGGGTTTATTATTTAGGAAAAAAATAATTTACCATTAAATAGAAAATTTGAATAATCACTCTACTTGTTTTTTTGTGATTACAATAATTATAATGTAACGTTTATAATTTGTGATAAGATTAGAGAAAAGGATTTTTTTTACGACGACTTTTGAGTTTGTATTATGTGCTTTATTACATGTTGTATTAGTACATGTGTTGTATTTTTTATTGTATTTAGTTATGTGTAAAGTGTTGTTTTATGTTGTATTATATGTGTTGTACTAGTAAAGGATTGTATTCTTTGCGCTGGTATTTACGCGTGCTGTATTATATGTTGTGTTGCATTAGTATGTGTTGTATTATATAGGAATATGTTGTATTGTATGTTGTATTTAAGGTATATGTTGTATTACATATTGCGTTGGTGATCTGAGTGTTGTGCATGATGTTGGTTGACAAAGTATTGTATTGCTGCTGTTATGCATTAATTGAAGAAGTGTTATATTTTATTATTTGTTTGGGCCTGTGCATTATACGATGAGTTCTTAGACATTGATAATTTGCATTATCATTATTACATTAGTATGTTGCATTATATACACTCAGAGCCAAAACATTATGACCACCTTCTGTCAATAGCTGAGTTGGCGTTTTGCACCTTTGGCTCTGCGGCTGTGCAGCTTCGGCGCCGCCTTGGCATGGATTAGCGCACACGCAATACCAGTTATGACCACCACTTCCACCTGATCACGTGCCTTCCACGTCATCAGGAGACTTCATTGCAAAATATGGGGTGGTCATAATGTTTTAGAAGCTCTTGAGTGTATGTTGTATTAGTATGTCTTGGAAATTATATGTTGTTTCTTAGTATGTGTTGTTTTATATGTTGGACATTTACATGTATTGTATTAGTATGTGTTTATTATTTTAACTCTTTTGCGTAGAAGCTATTGTCTTCTATAAGGAGTATTTGGAATAAATTGCAGATCAGTTTTCCCATACTACAAGCACTAGTGCTCAAAATGTCTAGAGCTTGAAGACATGTATTTATTGCATTTGGGCAGAAAATTTTTGTTTTGTCTTTTTAAGGTGCCGCTTACTGTAGTAAATCAACTTCCGTGATGGGTGCGATGGACACTTGCATTCAGGCCGGTCTCTTCTGCAGCCAGTGGGCCACGAATCCTCCGTAAGACTGCCCCAGTGGCAGTAATGCGTCGGATGGATGAAGAGGTAGATTGTCCCATAAGTACCTGGAAAAAAAAAAAACTCCCCATCAAAAGATGATGTTGAAATTTCAAGCTAAAATATATCACTCACTGCACTTTACAGTATAAGTTCATAATAAAAGGGTAGAGAAAATAGGTTTTTATTTACAGCAGCAACTGTGACTGTGATAAAAACACTGTGACAAATCACAGTCATGGTACTAAATCGTAGTTAAAAATTATTTCAGTCCATGAGGCAATTCAAGTTGTATTTCAGGAAACGAGTCTTAGGAAACTTTGGAATTTCCACATAAAAAATAAGTAAATTCACTGATCAACGAATCCAGCAAGATAGGTAATCAATCAACATGAAACAAAATCTTCAAATTTCGATGTCGGCATTAGATTATAATAATAAGTGGAATGATATTTGTGGTTCTTACGACAGTTACAGGTGACAATAAAATTACTGCATTTGTGTTAAATTCAGAACAGAATTTTGGACCGTTTTTGATACCATCTATAATATCGAATATAGAGAATAATGATATTTTCCGTAAAGTTGTTTGCAATACGATTGCAAGCTTGTGCGTTATGAAGGTTCTTCGAAACGCTGCTGCAAGCTACAAGATGTTCTTACTAAAAATTTTATTTTTAACTAATCTGGTTTTCTTACTTTCCACAATCAATCTGTTTGAGATCAAATAGCAAGCAATTACAATCATAAATGTTGATCAAAGAATAATTTATTTTAATTTTTGACCGTTGAAACATTTTTATAGCAAAAGATTTCTTTTGATTGTGCTTGGTGTTTAAACTAATAAGCTCTTTATATATTGAAAAAAAATGCACAAATTCTGCACGAAAAAACGTTTTAAGATTTTCGACATAAAAATGCAAAGAAATACACTCATCAGAATTTAATACCTCATCTAATTTTTAATCATCTAATCAATAAAATGAATTCCCCCAAAAAATATTAGAATTTAAATACTTAACAAAGATTATTTAAGTACTCAGATCCTGAAGTTTCATTTTCAAGCTTGTTTTTGACTCGTTTTCAGCCATTTGATGCAGCCATTTCATTCACTAACTGAAATAGCTAATTGATTAAATAATGTTTGAGAACCGTTGCACTAACCCGTATAACATCAATTTGATCTTGCAAAACGATTCTTAGAAAACAGATTTCCTGAAAAAAAATAAGTAAATTCACTGAAGAATGTTCAAATATAAATTTCTTCAGTTGTTGAAAAAAAATACTATTTAAATAAGTTTCATCAGAACTTAATAAATCATCTAATTTTAACCATCTAATCAATAAAGGAATTCATAAAAAAAAAAAATAATTGAATTTAAATAATTAACGAAGATTATTTAAGTACTTTTTTTCTATATCTGAGGTTTCATTTTCAAGCATGTTAAGATTCGTTTTCAGCCATCTAATTCACTAATTGAAATAGCCACTTGATTAAATAATGTTTGAGAATCGTTGCACTAACCGTATAACATCAATTTGATCTTGCGAAACGATTCTTAGAAAACAGATTTATTAAAAAAATAAAGTAAATTCACTGAAGAATGTTGAGTTATAAATTTATTCAGCTGTTTGAAAAAAAAAAATACTATTTAAATAAATTCATCAGAATTTAATACCTCATCTAATTTTAATCATCTAATCAATAAAATGAATTTCCCAAAATATTAGAATTTAAATAATTAACGAAGATTATTTAAGTACTTTCTAGATCTGAGGTTTCATTTTCAAACATGTTAAGATCTGTTTTCAGCCATTATGGTGCAGCCATCTCATTCACTAATTGAAAAAGCCACTTGATTTAATAATGTTTGAGAACCGTTGCACTAACCGTATAACATCAATTTGATCTTGCACTCCACCGTTCCTAGATGATAATAGACTTCGTGCATCATCCTATCCCCTTGATTACCACTTCCCTCTGCCATCTATTCAGGCGTAGATTTTGCAGTTCCTCCAGACAGGTAAGTGCCCCAGTGAATCTTGAACTCATTGTCACCAGTTGGAACGGGCGAACCGTCTCTGAAAAGAGATTATTGATGTTAAACAATCAGCAAAAAAGCAGTGATAGTGTGAAGAGACATTCAGTTCTGACATTGATAGTGCGAAGAGACATGTAGCTCACACCAGAACCTTATACAAATAATTTTATCTGAACACTTGAAGATAAAAGCTGTTAAGTTAGAATCTTTGATCTATCCTTAGCTCTAATTTGAAACATTTATCTTGCTTGAAATGCTATGTGTTAAAGTTATCTTGATATATTGTAGTGAACATTTAATTTTGAATATAAATTTCTTTCATTTTCATCTTAAGCATGTCATTCCTTTTCATTTTCATCTCTTAATCATGTAATTCCTTCATTTTCATCTTAATCATGTAATTCATTTCTTTTCATATATAATGGTTATTTAAATTAATTCGGAGAAATTAGTATCTTTCAAATAAAATACTTGTTAGATTTGGTTATATTTTCATCAGGTATTTTTGAAAGAAATTTCAAATTCTCAAGAAATTTTGAAGATAAATTTTTTTTTATTTTCATCAGGTCTCTGAAAAGAGATTATTGATGTTAAACAATCAGTTTAGAGCAGTGATAGTGCGAAGAGACATGCAGTCTACACACAAAACCTACAAAATAATTTTATCTGAACACTTGAAAATAAAAGTTATTAGAATCTTTGACCTACCCTTTTAGCTTTAATTTTGAAACATTTATCTTTTGCGAATGCCGTGTGTTAAAAGCTATATCTTGATATATTGTAGTTAAACATTTTAATTTTGAATATAAATTCTTTCATTTTATCTTTAAGTATGTAATTCATTTTTCTTTTCAACATATATAATGGTTATTTAAATTAATTCAGAAATTAGTAACTTTTAACAAAATACTTATTAGATTTCGTTATTTTTCATCAAGGTATTTTCCAGATCAAATTTACATTATGCTACAAACCATTATCTCAGGTCACAACAATTTATTTGTGTTCTATGTAGACCAAAGTAATTGGATTAATTGAGTGTAAGATCTGTTATTCTATTGATATTAATGGAATGCTTTTAATTTGATCACCTTTTATTGATGGAATCATTTGTTTTTGAAAACGCTATGTTTCTGTTGAAATCAATCAACCACACCATCGATACTGATGACAATAATATCAAACAGTTATAGAGGGGAAAACATCTTTTGTGTCGCAGGTGCAAACAGTATCCGGTTATCAAATTGAATCACTTTATGTTGCTGTTGATATCGAGAAAATCTGTTATTCTATTGAATAAATTTTTTTAATTTTGATCTTTGTTCGCTATGAATAAACTTTGAGCTTTTATTATTAGCATCGATTCAACTTCTTGCCAAAGTGTTTCACTTGTGTTGATAACAATTATAAAATAGTTCTAGAAAATCAGTTTTCTTTTAATTTATAATAATATCTAGTTTATAATCAGAATTAATTATCATGTTGTGATTATTCTATATAAATCTGTTATACTATTGAGGTCTGTTATAAATCTGATATACTTTACTTTAGGTTTTTATTTTTTTAGTCATCTTTTACATTAATTGTGTGAATAAATTACTTTATGTTGATAATATTAATTTAACAATATAATTACAAATAATAGTACTTTATTACAACTACTCAAAATCATTCACTGATAATAGTATCAAACAGTTCAGAGAAAATCAATTTACTGTGCTTTTGGCATTTATAATAATAAATATCTAGTCTAATGTTGGAAGTTAATTACCTATGTGTTGATGATCAGTTCAATTTTATTGGATATTAATGAAATGTTTTTATTTGATCACCTTTTCTGTTGATCATATGAATAAATGAAGCTTTATTAGCTACTAATCCAACTTCTGCTTAAGAGTGTCCGGTACATTGATTAAGCGTACGTATCAAGAATAGTTCTGAAAGTATTCAATTTTATTTTCAAATGTGTCTGGTTATATGGCACAAAATTAATTTTGCATTAAAAAACTTTGCGTTTTAATTTGGAAGAGCCCACAGAGTTGTTTTCAAAATGTGATACTACAAAAAGAAAACACTACACCCTTGACTCTGTATTGGTTTTTTACATGAATACAGGTTATGCTGCAGAGAAACTGGCTTTCTATGTTTAGATGTGAATCTTTTGACATAACAAAAATCTATGCAACCAGTTTAGTTTCATGTCAAGAAAAAAACTATTAGCGAGTTCTGTTAAATTCGACGTAGGCCTCTGTTGTTATTCACGTTTTCTCCGCCAACTGTTAGTTCTGAAGAAGTGAAAATCAGAACATCTTATTCTTTCACCTTTAAGAACATTTCAAGATGTTAGATCAGGGTAGTTTGGAGGAAATCTGTGCACCAAATCAATCAACAAATCATTTATTACAATGTTTGCCAATGATCCAGCGGCAGAAAACTAGTGATAAGCACATATGAGGAGTAATCACAAAATAGTTGTGTCAATGTGTTGGAGCACTGTCATTTTCTTAAAATCAGTCAGGGGACACATTCTATTAACTACCTGCCCGGATTCCGGGCAGCATATTGCGGTAGAAGAACGCTGGCAAAGTGGTCTTTGTAAAAGAAAGGTCCAAATACGCTAGAAGTTGGTTAAGATTGCACATATGAGATCTTTGGAACTATTGTCCTTTAGTTGCTACACATGTATGAATTTTCGTGTGTTGAAAATTGTCAATTTATGTTTGCTAAATTCGTTATATGTGAAACATGGCTTCACGCTATGACAGTCTATCTATGCAACCATCTATCTTCATAATTTTGTTCAATTCATGCTTTCAGAATTTGCGCTTAGAACTTTGTTCCTTTTGTTTAGTCTTTAGCTGTTTTATAGTCTTCGGACATAGTAATTTTACAATTTTGAAAAATTATACTTCATACTACAGTTTGCTCTGATCACAAAAATTATTTCAAAATTGCAGTGAATGTGTCATAATCTATGTAATTTTGGTATCAATGTATAGTTCACTTTTGACTGTTTTTTTTTTTTTTTTACAATAAAAACGGATCTGAACATAAATTGAAATTAAGCTTAAAAATGATTACTTAAATCACATTAGTTTTTCTTATCCAACCTTTAGGCCTGAAAAGTATATAAACGCAGACCATCGTATCTGGGTATCAAGAGAATCATACACAGGTTTCTACTGGTATTCAGAGAACCAACTTGGTTTTGTGCCCGGTGCAGTGTTCTCTTGAATAACTATTATTAGGCCGTTTTTCTCTTTAGGAAAAAATGGAAAAACACATTTAGGCTTTGTTGTTACAACCTGTTTATTTTCCACTATTTATAAGAATTTTAAACAAGATTATTTGTCTTCAAGGTAGACTTTTGTACTTACGCTGAGGTTGCTGATTCGTGAGTCTTAGACCAGGGGGTTACAACAAGCCATAGCCTTGTTTTTGTTGTTTCACTTGCAAAAATATATTTGTTTTATAATATTAAAGTAGTGAAAAATATATTTGCATTAAAAATACATTTCCATATTATTTCTCGAATTTCATGCCATATATTCAGATTATTAACTGTCGAAATTATGAGAAAAATGAATTTTGTTTTAAAATAATATTCTTAATGCTAAATAAATATCGCACTAAGCGCAGCCAGCAACT
>BPLR01009609.1:0-93096 GCA_021605095.1 Caerostris extrusa | reverse complement strand
AATTCTACCTAAAACAATTATTCATTTCTAACCCAAACATTCTAGAAGCAAAAGCTTGCATAAAATTAATTCCAGAAGATGCATGTAATCTTTTAATATTAAAATAATGACTTTTAAATAATGTTAATGTAATGACATGTATACTTAATTATTAAAAATCTAATGATTACTCATTTTAATCTTGAAAAGTTTGTTACTACTTTTATGTTAATGAAAAATACTATACAGATATTTTCAATTTAATAATCTGTTTTTGTTGATATTTCAATTCCTTTTTATTCCTATTTTTTTCAGTTAAAAAATTATTTAAAAATTAATAGCCTATATTTGTTTAATATATATTTAGCATCTGTCATATGTTTATTAAAATTCTAATAATTAACTATTTTTAATTTTGATAACTTCTCTTTTACATTGATTAAAAGAAATAGACTTGTTATAAAAAATAGAAATATTTATTGATTGGTTCTTGTTGACATAATTATTTGAATATAATCAGTAAATTGTAGTTGTTATTATGAAAAAAAATAGCATTTTTTATATTTAAATATTTTAAAAATAAACAATTCCCTCATGCACTAAATTTATTTACAATTAGATTTTTTATCTTTTGAATCTTTGTAATAAATTGAAAGTGCAATTACATTTACTAATACTGTTGAAATAACTGCATACTAGATTTTGTTTACTATAAATCTATTAGATAAATTTTCATCAGTAATATTAGTTACTTTTTTAAAGAGTTGTATATTTATTTTCCTTTTTTTTCTTTGCATTACAACTTTCTGTTCCATTTTTGTATTTTTTCTTTTTTTATTAAGATTTTTTGTAATGATTTAAAAGTCAATAAATCTTATTAGATAAAGTCTTCCTGCTATCTGCAATGGTGATAATGAAAGTTAAGTAATAATATATAAATAAATCACTGCAATTTCTTTTTCCTGACATGCTTCATGTTGACTTATTATTTTGTATTACTGAATTTGCCTTCCATAGTTTTTAGAAAAACCAAAAGTTATTGTTGCAAGAAGTATCCAACATGTATATTTGTGCAATTATCAGTAATTGGCATTCTTGTTTATATGGCAATCAAGTAACAAAAAGTACTTTAATACCAGCCTCCAACACTACAGGAATATTTAAATTGTGAAATTTAAATTTGCAAATAATTTTTTTAATCATTTCTTGATGATAGATGTATTTTTTGCATGATTTGCTTATTTGTATAAAATTTTATAAAATATTTATATATATTTTAATGCAATTGGTTTTATTGCTCTATGCATCATTCAGTTCATAAATTTAATTAATTTTTTAATGTTTATTTATTTTTTCTTTGTATGTGATAATTATTAGAATTTTTTTAATCTAGTCTTTTCTCTTATAATATATATATATCCATTGCTGCTAAATATATGTCATGTATAATATATTTCTTAAAGCTATTATAATAAGAGACAAAATTTTTTAAAACACATGTTTTTAATAAGTAAAATATTTCTCTAATTTATAATGATAATTTTTTAAAAATGCTCAATTATAGATGTATCAGAATTTTTTTTTTTTTGTCTATCATACTTTACACAAGTTATACATTATATGCAGTCTAAATGTACTTTTTTAATGATACATAAATTGAATGATATTTTATAACAAATTGAAAGAGAGTACACAGAAAAAATATTATATAATTATTTAATAAATTTATTATTTTACTTTGAACATTGTTCTTTACTTAAAAAACAACAAATTATGTTGAAGTTATTGTTTAATTATTTCCATCAATTCAATTGTAACTGTGTGCTGTTTTTCAAAAAGGATGCATAATTTCTTCATCCCTTTCTTTATTTCTTTCAAGTTCAGTATTTAGTTTTTGTTCTTTTATTAATAGACTTTTTTTTTCTTCTAATAGCAGTTGTTTCTCTTCCAGCTCTGAAGTTTGTTTTTTTTACAATAAGCCTCAAAAGAGTGCTTTTGTTTTAAGAATTCTAATAGATTGGCATTATGATTTTTTTTTCTTTTCATTGTAAACTTGAAAGAAATTATATATTGACTAAAAATGAATTTATAGTTGAGAAATTTAAAAAAAAAAATGTTGTATCAATGAAATTACCTGTGAAAATTCTGTTAAACTGGTATGCTGAGTATTATTTTGCATATCATTAATAGATTCAGCTGGCTCACAGTTCTCTGCATTTTCTGTGAAATAAAAACAAGAGAAAATTTGTACATCATAATTTATTTCCTAAAATTCGTGCATTATATATGCATTACAAAATATTTGAATTTCATGAAGTATTTTATAGGCAGGAAATTAGAGTAGTTTTAATAATATTATAACAAGAATTAACTATAGATAAGACAGTGTTGCTATAACATAATCTATAAACACATAATATAGAAATTTTTTATATGCAAGAAATTTTTGACAGTGTATTTTGTTTTGTTAATATAATTATCTAATTTTTGCACAATAAGTAATTTTACCTTCTACATTCTGGCATTTCTTTCAGAATCTGCTGGATGTTCTGGAGTATTTTCATTTTCTTTTATTGAGCTGTAATTATAAAATTATATTTAAATGCATTTATCTGAATTTTCTAAGAAAAACTTACAAATTTAAAGAGTAATAAAAAAATTTTAACCCATTAAAAATTCTAAGGCTTCATTTCTTTTTTTCAATGCCTTTTTGCATTGAGACTTTATCTTTCAAATTGAAGCCGCATTTTTGTTTCTTTTTTGTTCTACCATTAGTTGCTTCATATTCTACAATAACTGCTCTTTTTCAGAATATTTTTTCACGTCCTGATCTTTTTACATATAAAAATATGAATAAAAATTTGAAAAAGATAAAAAATTAAAATAAAAAATAAACATAAAAAAAGTTGAATAATTTAATAGTAAAACTCAAGTCAACATATATATGAAAAATATTCTATTTAAATTATTATGACAAAACAATCGCATATTTATAGGTATCATTGAAATTTATATTATATGAAATTTCATTAAGTGTAATACTATACTGCTTCTTTTTCAGCAACATAACAAAATAAAAATTTATTAAGGGAATCAATCTTTCATTTCATATAAAAAAACCATCTTATATTTAATTCTTATTTTAATCACAATTTATATTAATATACATTTTAGCATGATGATTTATTAATATATATTTTTTAATCTCATCTACTTTTTCCACATTTTTTGTTTCTGAAGTGTGTGGGGGGAGGGTGAACTGTTTTCAAAATATGAAAATAGAAATTTTTGAGTCGACAGAAAGAGATGAAATTTGGAGCACAATCACTTTTGTAATTATTAAACATTAAATATATTTAATTATATAAGCTGAAATGTTAAATAAATATTTTTATTTAAAAAGTTAGATGAAAAACTTACTTTCGCAAATTCGTTCGGACGTGAATCGTACTACACTCATGTCCATAAATTAAGGATAATAAAGTTCAGGCAAAGAAAGAGACAGAAGCAAAACAAATTTGACTTATTTGTAAAGTCTATTTATTAAACAAAAGGTAAAGAGCAAAAAGATGCTATATGTTTGACATAATTAATAAAAATTGCGATTTTTACTCCTGGAGCAAATTTCAAAAAAGAACCTATTTACAAAAAACAGTATAACATGGTTAGTATGATGGTTAATATGGAGTATGTCTCTCGGACGATGCAATACAGGCCTTACAACGCCTAGGCATGCTGAGTATCAAATTATCAATCTGATCTTGGGAATATTACACCACTCATCAAGCAATGCCCTCCGAAGTTCCGGTTGACAGGTGGGGGAGGGGTTGACGGGCTGCAATTCGTCAGCCAAGCATATCCCACACATGCTCTATTGGATTCAAGTCCGGTGAGTATGCTGGCCAATCCATACGGGTGATATCTTCCAATTGAAGGCATTCGTCTAAAATGTTTGCACGGTGAGGACGGGCGTTGTCATCCATAAACAGAAATTCAGCACCCATGGCGCCCCGAAACAAACGTACATGTTGTTCCAGAATGACATCCCGATAGATGTGGCCTGTCATCGTTACACTCTGAACATGCAGGTCAGTTATGGAATCAGACTGCAAACTAAACCTGGACTCGTCGGAAAACATCACACAAGACCACTGTTGCGGTGTCCACAATGCATGCTCTCTACTCCAGGTTAATCGCAGGCGACAGTGAGTTGCGGTAAGTGGAACACATCTGACAGGCCTACGAGCATATACACCAATGTGCCCTAAGCGTCTGTACACGGTCTACCTTGAAACTGTCGTACAAGTAGCTGAAGAGAGCTGACGAGACAGGTCTGAGGCAGTGCTCCGTCCGTTTCTTTTGGCAGTAACTGCTAAATACCGGTCCTCATTCGGCGCTGTAACTCGGGGGCGACCTGTGCTGTAACATCTACTCACATTACCATCATCTTGGAATCGTTGCCAAAGCCTGGAGATGACACTCTGGGCGATTCAAGTTCCTCGGATACTTCCAGCTGGGTACGTCCACATTCCAGTCGTCCGATAATTCTACCACGTAAAAAATCATCCAAATGCTTCCTTTGTGCCATAACTATGTGGTTATTGCACTGAAAGGCTTTTAAAGCGCTTGTGAACAATTTTACTTCTTTGCCACCATTCCTTATATACCCCTCTCTTACACTCTCGTCATTGTGACGTACTATCCGCGCCATCCGGTGGTTTCCTGTAATTTGCATATTCTTCTTCAAGATGTGTGTGATAATTCTACAGGTGAAATTTTTATCTTAGAGTTCAATTTCTGTGTGATTCTGAATTATCCTTAATTTATGGACATGAGTGTATATAAATTTTCTAAATATTCAGCATGGTCCTTTGCTGATCTAATAGAAAATTTTTTATTCGTGGCTTTGCTCACGATTTCTTGGATCGTTGTCCATCTTGATGCTTCTTCGTAAGGATCAAATCATTCTTTTACATTACAACGAACACGTTTATTCGGCATAGTTCGACGTACTTTTTATTTTATTCCGATACTGAATGTATTCCAAGATGAACCGTTATTTTCACTAGAAACATCTGTTTCTTATTCTGAAAGAATTAATCTATAAAAAAAATAAAACGACGACGACGATTTGTAAGGTTTACGGAGCACCTTGGTTTCTGGGCAACCTCTAGCTCCTTCTTTGCAATTTAAAGGGAATGTACATTAGCTTTAAGGCAATTGCATTAAATTAAATCAAAATTAAATTTAAACAATTAAAGAAGAAAGGAAATAACCTTTTTTTTAACATAATTATTATTAAAAAATTTAAAAGAAAAGAAAAAAATAAATAAAACAATGTAACCTTAGCTTTGAATCGAAGGGGTATATGAAGATGTGAAGCAATAAAGACTATAATCCCCTAATCACTATACAGGAACAGTCGATTTTCCCTATTTAATATGTCACTCTCCACAACGCTCTACGATCGTGTTAGACCGGGACCTACAGTTTAAAGGTAACCATAGCTTATAATAGTATCAGTAAAGTCAATCAGAAACATGGTCGTCCAATAGGCAGCTTGGATTAGCCGATCATTTCCGAAACGGCTAATCCGATTTTGAAAAATTGATTAATCAGATGTTGGATATTCAAATCGCTTTTCTCCTTCGTTTTTGGTCGGAAATCGAAAACTTCTGCTGACTAAAACTTCTGCTGAAACTTCTTGTCCCCTGAGATTATCGGAAGCATGTAACACCGGAATGAAAATCAGAGTTAACTATTTTATATTGGATTTTACGGCATGCTTGTATGGGATCGATGCTACAGAACATTGATAGCTTATATCAGACTTTTGTTCATTTAAAAGAAGGGAATCGGATATGGGGATCTGATGGCCGAGTGACTAGCACTCTGGCGCTCGGAGCCACGCGCTTCGGGTTCGAGTACCGGTGATGCCCTGGATGCTTGTAGTGGCTGGAAATCCATCTTAAACCGTAGGCCCCAATATGACTGCTGGGTATAGGGCTGACAACCCTACTCCGCCAAAAGGAAACATCTCCTGTCTCGAAATATGCCAGTAGTCAAATGGCATTGGCCCACAAGTGTTGCGCCAATGAAGAAAAAGAAGAAATCGGATATCTGATTTTGGACTTAAAATCGATATTCCCATAAATATCGATTCCAAAATATCGATTTGGACGACAACTCGTAGTTGTCGTCCAAACTTAATCCACAGTTCTCTTTTGATTCAACTCTCCCTACTTGTCTCTCGAAGAGTATCATATAAAGGCTCATGTCATTACATATGTAGATTGTGATGCAATTCTAATTTCAGCTTCATTGCGATTTGATTGTTTTGTTTTGTTTCGCTTCACTCTTGTTTTCTAAACGCCTTTTTTGCAATTCGAATTACACTTCTTTCCGTTTTCTTTCTTCCATCTCTTATTTCCGTTTTATTTGTTTCATCTCTTCTTTCCATTTACTTTTCATCTACTTCTTTTTACTTTCGTCTTTCAATAATATCATATAATAACTCTTTTTATGGATTTTTATCGTAATTTTCAACTCAATTATTGCTTCTTTAAATTAAGTATTGTTAGGCCAGAAATGTCGGCAATTTGTCAATTTAGGTAATCCATTCGTCAATCCAGGATATTTGTAAATCTACTTTTTTTCCTATTGTAAAAATGTCATTCTACTTATAGAATTCAGTTCGATTTCAAGAGTCATGTTCCCGACCAAATGTGTGCGATGTGCAGGGCCGCACAAAGCTCAACACTGTGTCTGGCCTTACGATCTACCTGCCACATATGTAAATTCTAGGGGAGATCATGCTGAAAATTGAAGAGGGTGTTCGCGTTGCCCAGGAAGCAAGAAAGGCATAGCAAAATCCCATAAATCAAGGTCAGTACTAAATAAACAGAGCCGCCCAGTCACAAATGAATTATCTTATGCAGAAATGAATGCGGAACCTAAACGACTGCCTGCCGGGAGAGAAAACGTTCTGTATAAAAGTCAAGTTTCTTGTCCCCGACCCTAACTAATCGCCTGCAAAAATAGCGTTTCGACTGTTCCTCTGCAAAGCACCGCATACTTGCCGAAACCCCAACTGCCTGAAGCCCATTCAATTCCCCAGTTCCAGCGGCCACGCACCTTATCTAATGAGTCTCAATTACACTACTCAGACATTATTGGACAACATCTTAAATTTCTTCAAAACGGAATGGCGGCGCCGTTACTTGTTGAAGCTTTCAGCCAATGTTTGCTTCAAACTTAAGCAACAAAACGATAACTATGACAGGGCATAATGCATTTTTAATGCATATGTCAGAATAGAGTATAGCAATCAATTTTAAAATTCAGCTCGAACTTGCAGCTTTTTAAAATTGGTATCTGGAACACAAATGGATTGCGTTCTAAAATACAAGAGGTAAGGGAATTTATTCTCAAACAAAATCTTGATGTGTTTTTTGTCCAGGAAACGAAACTACGCCCTGGAGAGGCACCACTGATTTCAAATTTCAGTGTCTATCTATTCGATAGAATCAATTAAAATTCCACCCAGGTAAGCGGAGGCACTTGAATTTATGTAAAAAGTAGCATTAGTCACCTCTGCATCTTTAACAGTACCGAGGCAGCCATGATTCAAATTAATCTGAAAGATTGTTCGCCGATCATCATCGCTCCGACATACGTTTCAGCTCACAACCCAAGTAATATCGACAGGATTCTTAAATCGAGACCTAATGTGATTTTAGCTGGTTACTTAAATGCTTATCACGCCAGCTGAAATTTTGGTAGATCAAACCGCAACGTTTTCAAACTTTACCGCTATTTGCAATTACAGTATGGAGTGAAAGTTCCCTCGCCCTAGACCAAATAGATTTAATAATTGCGGGAATCGCGGAGGGAATGTTTTAGACTTTGGAATTTTTAAATATATTCCCTTTAATTATTCAGTCGAGGTGGTAAACGATCTTGATTCGGATTACATCCAGTTTTGTTTACCTTAGAAACCAACATAGAATCACTGAAAGACCCAGATCGATGCTGACCAATTGGGAGGACTTTAGTTACTTTAACACTAAATCCCTCCCTCTTTTACATTAAGCCAACCAGCAGATATTGATCGTCTCATTCAAGAAATGGAAGTCATAGAGCACGGAGCACTTAAGAAAGTCTCCAAACCTAAGTTTAAATCTCCATCGGTTAAATTTCCTCTTGAGATTAAAGAAGAAATTAACGAAAGAAATAGGCTCCGACATTTTTGGCAAAGATCCTACTGCTTGGAGTATTTACTACCGCCAAGTTTTAATTGTCAAACAAAAAATCAAGGGTTTCTCGCAGCAACGATGGGAACACTCCATAGAGGCACTTTCGCCTGGAACACTCTCGTTGAACACACATTTTATACGAAGTCTTTTATGCAAACTAACACTACATTTACTAACATTACACCACTTCTTCGCACAGAAGGAATATCTGCTTATGCACCAGAAGAGAAGGTCGAGCTTTTTGGCCAATAGCCTACAATTTCAATTTGAATCAAATCACGACGTTGTAGATACTGTTTTCTTTTTAGACACACCAACATTGCAGTCACTGACTTCCTACAACAACCACATATAAATTCTGTCTAAAGGGGCCCAGCGGAAGTCTGTGAGTATATCAGAAAAATAAAACCGAACAAAGCTTCTGGTGAAGATCGTATTAGCAATCGCATGTTAAAATCTCTTCCATACTGTTATATTTTGTTAATAACTTACCTCATTAATTTTTAATCAAGAAAAGCTATTTCCCACAGAAATGGAAAACCGCCGTAGTGATTCGTCTTCCAAAACCTAATAATAACTTAGCTTATGCTAAAAATTACAATTAAAATATTGAAATATTCTATTCTTAAACGCCGAGATCAATACTTCGTAGATAAAGATATCATTCTAAACAATTTGGACTCAAGAAACAGATCAGCACTCCATACCAGCTTTTACGTGTTAATGAGATGATCGATGACGACTTCAGACTATCAATCGAAAGTCTACAAGAATATTATTCCTGAACGTAGCCAAAGCCTTTGATAAAATTTGGCAGAATGGCTTAATATTCAAACTCATGCGACTTGAATTTTCGACTCATTTCATAAAAATTATTCACTTGTATCTCACTTCACGTAATCTCCGAGTACGAGGGGCGAGACTGTTTATAGCATTCATCCAATCAGGGGCGGAGTTCTTCAGGGATCCTTGCTCAGTCCAAGATTATTTTTAATCTCTGTGAACGATATTCCGCTATTACTCTTTTTCTATCTAATCAATGGGCTTAAAGCTTAAGAAACTTCTGTCATTCACAAAGCAGGAGATAGAGGTTGCTAAGCAACCAAGGTTCTCCGTCAATCTGGCAAATCGTCATCGTCGATATTCCGAAACCAGTTGAGTGTCCACTGGCAATGTTTGCAGATGACACAGCGATAATTGCATAACACCTAATTCCGTTGTTGCTCAACTTAATAGTTATATTCCATCATTAGAAAATTGGTTAAACACCTGAAAGATCAAAGTAAATCCTATCAAAAAGGACGTGCCTCCTATTTACCCAGAAGTGGAACGTCGATTCCTTTTTAATGCCATTCTTTTTGGCCACCCAGACCCCTGGGTTACTGAATACAAGTACCTGGGGTTGGTTCTCGACGCAAAATAGAATTTCTAAAGTAGTTGTGAAAGCTATTTCTGCTAGCAAAAAGCTCAAAAGCCTCCTTGCTCAAAAGAGCCGACTAGCGATCAAACACAAGCTTTTGCTTTACAAGTCGATCTTTCGATAGTTTCTTTGTACGGATGTCCCATTTGGGCTTCCACTTCGATCACAAATATAAAGAAATTACAAGTCTTTCAAAATAAAAAGATAGCCAGAATTTTTAATGCGCCGTGGTTTGTTCGTAGAAAACAAATCCACAGAGATCTTGATATCGATCCTATAATGGATTACATTTTCAAAATTTCGAAATCTTTTCATTCTAAATGCCCTAAGATCTGCAACGAAGCGATTAAACAAATACCTGTCAACCATCCAGTTGTAGCTAGTTCAAGGAGAAGACCTCGTACCATTTACGATACTGTATGGGAATCGTTTCCAGCACTTAAAAGTGCGATGAATTTACCGTCAGCCAACATAGTAATTTTATCCCCGCAGCCGGACGATCCCCGAACATCCTCAAATCATTTCATGCGAATCTGAGCTGCTTTGTTCGGCTTTAACTTTTAAGTCGAATGTTACGATGTGCTCTTGTATCTAGCCACAAAAGGTCTCTTTCATTAATACGCTTTTATTAGTTTCACCTGTTTGTTTGTTTGCTTGTCTGTATGTTTGTTTGTTTGTCTTGTTCTGTATGTTTGTTTGTTTGTTTGTCTGTATGTTTGTTTGTTTGTAACTGACTCTTTGGGCTCGATTTAGCCCTACTTTAAGCGATCAGATTTAATTTAAACGTTGTAGACTTATCAAGGACCGGTGACAATAAAATAGTTTGATAAGTTTATTATCTCATCATGATTAGGATCGCCAGGATTAATGATTTTATTTTAACTTATAAAGAGCAATTTTACCCATGTAGAATGTAAGTATTCAGTAAAGACATTCAAACCTACGTGGGACCGCGGCACAACGGATAACGCGCCTGACAACGGCTCAGGAGATTCCCTGTTCGATTCCTGGCTGGCTCGACGTATTCGCATTTAACCTTTGTTTCACTCACAATTAAATTATTGTAAGAACTATAGTTCCAGTCCTTCGTACCTGGACCTCATTTAAATATTATAGTTTAAAAACGCTAAAAAACACGCTTTTAGAGTTAATCAAAGTAAAAAATAAATCATAGTTAAAAAAAAAAACTTAAAAAACACGCTTTTAGAGTTAATCAAAGTAAAAAATAAATCATAGTTAAAAAAAACTTAAAAAACACGCTTTTTTAGAGTTAATCAAACTAAAAAGTAAAAATTAATTGTTAACATAAGAATGAAATTACTGACGAGAAAATTAATGTCACTGTTCTAAAAGCGTGGGGTGCTCGATATCAATCGTTATAATTTTCACTAGTTTCCTTCCGAAATGCAGAGTTAATTTAAAAATGTCATACAAAGCACCCCACGCTTTTAGAACAGTGATATTAATTTTCTCGTCAGTAATTTTATTACGTTAACAATTATTTTTTACTTTTAGTTTGATTAACTCTAAAAGCGTGTTTTTAGTTTTTTTTAAACTTTAATTTTATATTTAATCGCCTTTTTGGGCTTCTTGTAACGGACACCTAATTGTACCGATACCTTTGGCTTTTTCCCAATCTCCTTGCTTCATTTATCTCATAGTAGGAGATGTTTTTTTTTTTTTTTTCTGTAATTTAATTTTTTATTTTTTCTATCTTTGTTTAAATCTAAGCAATTGCATTTTTTGCAAATTTTATAATTAATTTAAGATGTGGAGGTTTAGTGATATTTAATATCACATTGGAACTCCGTAATCGGTACTCCAATTGCCCTTTCGAACAACTTTTTAAATAAGAATATAAAGCAACAAGTTATTATTATGAGGAAATTCTTTGCTTTACGAATGATATAATTTCTGAAATATATTTTATGATGTAGAACATTAAGTAGTTGTAACATTATAAGGATTCTGGCTGCACTAGAGCTATATGCATATGCATTATTTTGATATCAATTCTAAACCAAAACTTAACATTACAAATGACTATGCCTCAAAATTTAGTATTATACTATTATTCATATCCCTATTTGACATTTATATTGGAAATTAAGTGAGGATGTGTGAAATATTACAGTATGCATTGAAGTTTAAATAGTTCCTCTACATACTCTGCTATCTATACTCTTTTAGAATTTCCGCTCGTTTCGTAGTAAATTTTTTTTTGTCTACTTTTGCTTCATGTGGCACCATTGTAAATGTATTAAAATAGCCACGGTGAAATTGTAACTAAATTTCTATCATTTGAAACAAAAAATCGTGTGTATTCCTATATATTGGAAACAACATACTCATTGAAATTTGAATGTGCATGACCTGGCGCAATCAGAAATATATTTCAAAAACGTTTTAGGTTGGTTTTTCCGGAATAACTCGAGTTCATACCAGTTACATAGACGCCGAAAATGACGGAGGATGAAACGGTGAGTTAAGTAGAATACTGGTAACACATTTTTCAAGGATAAATTACTATTTACTCAATTCTCTTGCAATCTTTTTCAGTAATTACTGCGATAATTGCATGCTTTAGTTTGTACACCTGAAGCACGTGTTTGGTAGCTGTTGGGATATAAATATTAAAGAAATATTTTTATTAGTTAGGCAATATAATGGAATGCATGACCTGAATAAATCCCGCAACATGAACGACACATTAGAGTATATCAAACCTGTTATAATTAACATTAATATAATCGTCTCTTATTATTGTTTGAAAATTATTTCTAGGCGCGGCATATCTTGCAACTTGTAGTTTTTTCCTGAAAATTCAGAAATCTATGCTTCATGAAATATGTTTTTTTTTTTTTTTTTAAACTAGATTTAAATAGTAAAATAAGTTCAATTAGCACTATCATTCATAAAATAAGGAACAAGAGAAGAACAATATAAAGAACATCATTATAAAAAACACCAGAAAAAGAACAATATAAAGAACATCAGTACAATGTAAAGAACATTAGAAAAACATCAGAACATTAGCAAGAACATTCATAAATTAAAGAACAAATTGATACAAATTTATATTTATTAATGAGTTACAGTTAAATTTTTAAGTGGTAAATATATTAAATTTGAAATATTGTTTGATTCATGTATTCCATATGGATGAAAAATTGCTTTAAACCTTTTATTTGTTGAATTTAATGAGATTTGGTGTTGCTTAGTAGATACAGTGTTCTAATTATTTTCTGCTGAATTTATAACTTTTTAATTAAATGATCAAAATCTTTTATTTTATATTGAGTTTATTTTATTAGATGTATTAATTGTATGAACTTAAAATCTTGATTATAGATTAAATTGTAATCATCAGATACTCCTTTTTTTAATATTCTTGATTGTAAACTAATTATGAATTTGCTCAGATATAAAGCATTAATTTCCTTTACTTCAGATTGAAAATGTACTCATACAATATTATGAACTTATGTGGAAAACAGATTCATTAAATAAATCCTTTGTTTAATTTCCATTACTATATCAAACAAAAGTTGATTTTTCATATTTAAAATGTATTTTCTAGAAGTCAAGGCTTTCAATGTTAAGTAATTTCAACTGAAATTACAAACCCTAGGATTGGTTGAAAAATGCTTTAACTTTCTTTAGTATAACAAGTGAAGTATATGATCATCTAAAGTTAAATAATGTAAGAGACAAATGTTAACTTGATTTGTTTTCCACATTAAGTGTAGAAGAAGGGAATTATTCATTTGATAACAAATTATGTCATTTAATCAAGATTGTTATCATATATCATTCTTTTCTTCCAATGAGTATCAATATCAAAATTATACATATATATATATAAAAAAGCATTAGAATTTCTGATATAGAAATATTTCTACTAGGAAAACAGAATATCTTCTATTCGAAAAAGAACACAATTTCTTTTCATTTGTGTAGGAAAGTAGATGTGGTCTTTTTTGCTTCTAGTTTTAAATTATGAATCTTGTAATAGTTTTCATGAAAACTGTGGCAATATTGGCGACGCATGTATTGTAGGAAAATTTCTACGAGTGGGCAGCACTTTATTTCTAGTGCAAGTTAAAAATAAGGATTATCCTTTTTTTATTTTTGCTTGTGTTAAGATTTTTATTTTACCTGTAAAATGGAGTTCATAAGGAAAAAAAAAAAAGAGTTAATAATGCCTACTGTCCTATATGCCTACTATGCCTACTGTCTTCCTATTAAAAATCTTTAGATGTGTTTATTTTACTTAATTTAATGTTGCAATGTGAGCATATTTGGTACTGACTGGTAAAAATTCCTGAGAAAAGACTTAGAATCAATCAACTTATAATTTAAAACCTCATCATGTTGAAATGCCCTTAAGATAAAACTAAAATGTTGTAATTTTAAAATTAATTAGTGTCATTAAAGTTAAAATATTTTTTTTTATTTAAGTTTAGAACATTAATGATAATTTTAAAATCTGGTGTATAAAATTATACTTAGAATCATGATAATGGCCAATAGATATTTATAACATCTGGTAACATCAACCTTTGCAAACAATTTTTAAAAAAAATGTAACTTTTATAAATTTGTATTTTTAAAAGATATTTACATCATATAGCATAATAACAACTTTAAGAAATAATTTAATAAATTTATTGCAGAAACAAAAGTTCATTTATTTTTAAATAATTAAATTTTAAAAAAATATAAATTATATTTAATTGTTAAATTGTTTTCCCATAAGCTTGTAAATTAGTTTGTATAATCCAGTATAAATTGAGATTATATATATATATGAAATTTAATATCCATTTTTTTAATACACCGGAAATATTTACTGGTGTATATAATTATAATTTAGCAGTGTACAAGGACATCGAATCATCTTTTATTGGAATGTGGAAAAACTACTGGATTTAATCAACAATTGCTGATTGAAAATTTGGGGGCAGTATCTATATGCACTTAAAATATGATGCAATTCCTGTGAATTGAGAAACACTTTTTATGTATTAACATGGCAATTTTATTTCCATAACATATTAATTAACATGACAATTTTATTTGATCCGATTTCACTTCATATTAAAAGTTTTCTGTGTAGCTTGGAAAATTATGATTGTATTCGTATAAATTATTTTTACATAATAGATATTATTATATTTAATTTCAATGAAGTTAGAATTATATTTGGCTTTATAAAAAAAATAAAATTTTGAACATCTTATTAATTTTGAAACTTTAATTATTTCTTTAACTTCTTTAAATTCTGATTTTTTAAATAGTAATTTTTGTTTTTAATAGAAAAATATGACATCACACTTTTATTTGATTAAGATTTGCCCTATTTTTATGGTAGTTGACAAAGTGTTTTTCTGTATTCTGAATAAAATTGTCTGCATGAAAGTTTGAGAGAGAGGAAATAGTATTCAATGTTTTTGGATTATATTTCACTAGTTTTATTGGAATTTCTAATATAATAATTAAAAAAAAATAAATAAATATGTTTTTGAATAAATATGTGTTTGTCTTATATGTTTTTGGTTGTGATATCAAAATATATCATAACTTATATAACTTATAGCAGTGTACTTTTGCAGTTTAGAATTCTTGGATATTATAGGCTGTTATATATAATTTTTTACTTGGAAGTTTTAATAAAAATAAATTTCAAAATCTTGTCTCCCTTTTAATTCAAGTAAATATTTCTTTTAAAAAACAAACTGAGAAACTTATGGAGGCTGACTTTATAAAATGTAACCATTTATCAAATAAGACAGTTTCATATTAAAATGTATTCTGGTAGATGTAAAAAGCCCGGAATAAACAATATATATTAATAATTGAATGATACATTTTGCAATTTCATTATCAATTATATTTATTTCATTAATTAGTAAATTAAAAAATGAATTATATTTATTTTATTTTTACTTAATTTTATGAAATAAATATCTCCAGTTTGTTTTTACCATAGCTCTTTTAAGCATGCATCTTCTTTCCAATTATCACCGACTTAAATATTTAATATGTTAATTTTTAATTTTATTATGACATAAAAGGTAAATCTTAAAATTAAAAAGAAAATTCATGTTTATTGAAGATATTAACCAAAATATCAAAGATGGAAAAGAAGTGAATATGCTCAAATTGCATGTGGATGTTATATAAACCTTTTTGTGTGTGCACGCATTTATTCCTGAAATATGTATTTTAAAGGATTCTAATTT
Source organism: Caerostris extrusa (assembly GCA_021605095.1). Taxonomy (NCBI): domain Eukaryota; kingdom Metazoa; phylum Arthropoda; class Arachnida; order Araneae; family Araneidae; genus Caerostris; species Caerostris extrusa. Next base: position 77,197 of record BPLR01009609.1, on the reverse strand, counting down.
TGAAAATAAAATCTGTACACTCTTAGATCATTAAATTTAAATCCAGAATCTAGCAGACCTTTTAGTTTATTGCTGTAATCATTCATTCTTCACATAAATAAGAATAACAATACTGGTTTTCCCTTTGTCGTCCAACAACCCTGGTGAGACTTTTTATTTGGGAAAAACTTTCATCATTCTTATCTACTGCATTTTCCTTTGGATTTATTACTTTGGGGCATGCTCTTCTGAGGTTTTTGAATCATAATCTATATTCTTTTAGAAATGAATTGATTCCTGCTTCATCTAGTGTATACAAATGAACAGTTATATGGAAAAGCATGAGAATTTACTCTATCAATGTGCATTTTCTCATTTTTTGTTTTCATTTCTCTCGGGAACATTTGTTTTAAAAATGTTTATCTTCTAAATAGAGAATCTGATTATACAATATAATATATATATACAATATATATGATTCATAGAATTTGTACTGTTTAATAAGTAACTCTTTAATTAGAAAATGTTTGATTGTTTATTCTAAAAAAACCTTTATTTAAAAAAATCTTCGATAGAATTTCAAGAATCAAGAGTTCCTGTTCTTAAGAAAATTCGAAATTCATCAAAAAGGTTTTACTTGTCAAAGCTGGCCAAATTGCTTTCTAAATTTGTAGTCTAATTTTTGTATACAGACATTTAATAATATAACATCAGATAATTTATTTTGTAATAATGCAATACTTTCTTTTTGATAACTTATCTTTTGATAATTAATGATATTTAAAATGTAAGAATTAATAATTACTCTTGTTTTCATATCTGAATTTTAAAACTAAATAAGGAATCATATATATCTTCAAAAGTTTCAAATTTGATTTACTCCTTCATTAAGACTGGCTATTAAATAATAATTTTTAGTTTCATTTTAGAAATTTTAACATTTACAAAAATATTCATATTTCCTTTAAAATTAAGTTATTTTAGATAGATTTATATTGGTAAAAATCACATTACTAAAACTATTATTTGGATTTGTAGAATAATCATGAATTTCTGAATTAGTCATAATTTTCATATACAGTAGTTATACTTGGCCCAGTTTTTCAATCTGTTCATTAAAATTCTTTGTTTTGCGGGCATCTTCAATTTCCACTTGTTTTTGAAGATCATAGTATTTCCATTGCAGTTTTTCCATTCTTTTAATGCTTCAGATTTCAATAAAATGCTTAAAAGTTTTGAACTATTTCATCCTCAACTAAAGTTTTGTTAACTTTCATTCTTAATATCTCTGGTTGCCTATTGAGTACAGTAATTTTAATCATTTTATGTTTATTTATTTGCTAATTTTGTACTTTGGATTCTCAAACCAAAATGTTGGATCCTTTTTGTGTCGAACATTAGACTGAAAATAATTTTTGAAATAGCCAATAATATATTTATTTTAAAGATAACCAATTACTACCGCCTTGAACTGGAAATGATATAATTTGTTTCATCTTATTGCTAACCATGTAATAACAAAAATCACTTCATATAGATTGTGGTGTATGTGTTTTAAACATAAGATGTAAAGTGAAATTTATGACTAGATGAAACAGTATTTTCAAGTTGTTAAATTTGTATAATTTTTGTAAATGTGTTTATATAACTTTAAAAAATTATTTAACTGATTTGTTACTGAAATTAGTAGATGACCCTAGACCTCGAATTATAAGAGTGCCATTTCATATGCATTTCATTCCCCCTCCCCCCTTTCTTATATTTGTACTGATGCTATAATTTTTGTTTAGATATTTGATCCTTTAATGAAAAAGAAAAAGAAGAAGAAAAAGATGCCTTTTGACCCAAGTACTTTAGAGGAAAATTCAATGGGCAATGATGGAGGTGAATTTCTACAAGACGATGATGCTGAGAATGCAAAAGATGATATTGATGGCCTAGAGGACAAAGAAGGTAAGTTATTTTTAAAGTACTTGATTATTGAAAACATAAAAATTTAATTATTTTGTGAGTTAGAAAATTAATTAATATATAATAAATAAGTGTAATATGCAATTTTTGTATTTATCCCTTAGATAGTCATTTAATCTCACTATAATTATAGGTTTTATTTCTTTTAAAAATATACCCAACTATCAAGTGCATTTTAAAGTATTGCATTAAAAAAAAATATTTATTACTAAATAAAAATGTGCTTTACTTGTTATCTTTTTGAGAAAAAGGAAAATTTCAATCGTGGTCACTCTGTGATAAGTAACCACATTTATTAAGTAATCTAATTTTTACTTAAAGTAATCTAATAGTTTTTACTGTTTTTGTTTTAAAAATAGTCTAAAATAATAGTTAAATAATAATGACTTTTCTGTTATAAATATATTCTATATTCTCAATTTTAATGCTAATATAATTTTCAGATAATGTTCTTGATCTGGATGATTTTTCTGGGTTGAAAAAGAAGAAGAAAAAGAAAAAGCCATTTAATGTAGAAGAGAATGAATCCAATGTACCAGTATGTATTGAAAATTTCATAACTTTTCTGAACCGCCCCCCCTTCCTAAATTTACCATTTAAGGGGGTTATCAATATTAATTTTCTTTATAATATATCAATACTAATTTTTCTGCAGTTTCTTTTTGTGTATAGCTATCTTGTTTTCCTGAAATCTTACAAATCACTGAATCTTTTGAGATTAAGAGCAAAAAAATGTGGGCTGTTACTTTATTTAGCAACTTATTAAATTTGTTATGTAACGTAAGGTCTTTTGTATAATCTATAGCTGTTAATTTTTGATGATAAAAAGAAAATGACCTGGTACCACACATCATAATTTTTCAAATCATGATGTGTGTAGTTTTACTGATAGTGTTACAAAAATTTTATACATGGGCATAGCCTGGATTCATTCATGTTCATTATAAAAGAAAAAATAAAAAAGTTTGGCATTTATTAATAAAGTTGAAGTTTGAAATCATGAACTGAACAATTCTTGATCAATAGGGCAATTTAAACATTGTCCAATTTTATAGTAAACTTGTGTGTCTATATCAGAGTTAACAACTTTATATGTAACTTTGAGTAGATTTTGTTTCTCAAATATTCGTTTTAACTATTAAAATTTCTTGGGACAAAATTTAATAAAAAAAAATATATTTGTTAATAAATAAGATTATATACGTTAGCATTTATAATGAATTTTACAAATCAGTGTCATGTGCACTTTATATTACTTCCAGTGTCTGGGTGAGGTTAAGCGAATTTGCATGCAGTTTTGGATATGTCTTATTTGATTATTACAATTGAAAAATTTGTTTTCTGTATATAAGATGAAAAAGAATTTAAGAAAAACTGCAATTTTTTAAAAAAATATTCTAGCAATCTAGTATTCAGTAGCATCCAGTTAATCAAGCTCTTAATTACTAATGGATGGGTGGGTAGCATCTTCTATTAATTGTGTTGCCTATAGTTTGTGTTTTTCAATTTTCATATATTTGAAAATAATAGATGTCAAAATGTGATCTATTTACTTGTAATTGCAGGAATCTGAATCAAAGGACGAATCTTCATTGTTAATATCGGATGATAAAGATATGGATGATATTATCTTGGATGATGATTTAGATTTTAGTCTTCCAAAGAAGAAGAAGAAAAAGAAGAAAATAAATATTGATGAATTAGAGACGGATTTTGTTGTTGCCGATGAAGATGAAGACGATGAAACTAAATTTGGTATTTAATGGGGTTATTAAAAATTTAATTTATAATCATTTTGAAGCATTAATTTTTTTTTTTTTCTTAGCTGAATCTAAAGAGAACAACCTTTTCTATTTTTATACTAATTGAAATTTTCTAATTTTTCAATTTTGACTATTTCCATGTTATATACTTAATGTTTTGTGAAATTGTAATATTGTAGTCTAATATTTAACCCTTTGCACTCGAGGGCTCCAGAGCGAAGCCATTTAAAATTTGTCTTCAAGCTCGAGGGCTCCGCTATGGAGACAATGCAAATAACAATATAAATAATGCATTTCTTTTAATGCGTATATCAAACTTGCATGTGAATATGATCTTTTCACTGAAATCACTTCGAGTTGCTGGTAATACGAATGAAAAAAAAAAATTCGAATGCAAAGGGTTAAGAATATGAATAATTTCTATCTTTGTTTTTCTTTTAAATATGAATGCAATATTAATTTTTACTGGGTATAAAGGGGTTAAATTTTTCTTGTATAATTTTTAAAACCGAAGCAAGTCAACTGGTATATATGCATTCATAATTAAAAAAAAACACTTGAAGCATAATACTTGTTGTTAGACCAGTATAAAATATCGATTTTAAATTTCATATAAAACATTATTTATTAATTTATATAAAAATCTTTATTTTAAATGAGCTTTATTGTATAATTTCATTTATGAAATAAGCATATTGAGCTCAAAATAAAACATAAGTAGCTAAAGTTCAAAGCAAATAACATACATACCAAACTGCTTTCAGTTTTTTTTATCCAAAGTAAATTCAATCTCACTTATAATTTATTAAAAAAAATATTATGTTGGTGAATTATCTTTTTCTGAAATATGACTGTAATTTATTTGGTACATATACCCAAATAAATATTATATAATATATTTTTATTTATAGTCCATATACCCAAATAAAGTTATCCAGTCATATATCATAAATATAAAATATCCAGTCATATACCATAATTCCGTATACCATTTATATAGTATATCTGGAATTTATCTGGTCTATCTAGATAATATATATCCAGACTATTTTTGATTACTTTTTTCACATTCCATGGCTGAATTTGCCTCTTTTTAAGTCCATTACTTCTCCATTAATTATCCTCTTTACAAAGTCCATTATGCTCCTTTTGTTTAACATAGAAAATAAATCTCAAGGTAAATATTTGCGCCAGACAATATTTATCAAAAGTTTTTATTTTTTTTTATTTCCAATGGCTGATTATGAACAGTTACAGCAAAAAGGAATGAAAAAAAAAAAAAAGATAATACAACAAAACATGCTGAAACAGAGTTCATAAATCTAACAATAATGCCAAGTTGTAGATCTTTTAGCCACTAAAAGTGTTACCAGGTGCACCACGGGAGGTAGATCTTCTGCGCACCCTTTTTATCAAAAGTATATATAGGAAATAAAAGTAAAAATTCTAGATAATGCTGAGTTCTCACAAAATATTAATTCCAATTTTTGAATAAATAACGCATTAATTGTTTAAGAAAAGTTAGTTGTAATACTTATTAAATGATTACTTTTTAATCCATAGCAAGTTAATATTTTGTAAAAGTTAAAATAATTTTCATTTTCAATATGCATATTTATAATAAATGGGGATTAATTATAAAATTATTTTTCTTAATGTATCATCATTTGCAATTAAAAGTTATATATTCTTGTATTTATGGAAAATATTTTGCTTTCCATTAAGAAATCTTTGCTTTTAATTTGCGTATTTGATTTACCATTTAGAGCACACTAAGGATGTTTAATCAGTATGTACATAAAAAGAATGGATTAGTTTTTATCATTAAGATAGCAATTATTCAAAATTTTTACAATTTTATCATAAAGTATAATATTTCAAAATAATAGTTATCCAGGAAGGCTTTTTGTTGTGTTTAAGCTAAAGATGCAGAGACCATGGTCTGCTGTTGCATAGTATGATAAATACCTACATTACCATTGTTGTATTATAGCATTTAATGCTAAATGTATTTTTTAATGTAAGTTTCTTTTAAGAAATTAGACTAATGTAAGTTTTATTGTAGTAGAGGAAGATGCTGAACCAAAAGTTACAACTCCTGTTCCAACCAACTCTTGGCTTGGAACTGATCGTGATTATACGTATGATGAAGTAATTAAGAAATATTTCTATATTTAATTTATTAAATATGTATTGCTATGCTATTTATTTTCTAAGTATATATTTTGCAACTTTTTTTGCAGTTATTATTAAGAGTTTTCAGTATAATGAGAGAAAAAAACCCAGATATGGTTGCTGGAGAAAAAAGAAGATTCATAATGCGACCACCACAAGTTTTACGTGTAGGAACAAAAAAGACTTCATTTGCAAATTTTATTGAAATATGTAAAATGTAAGTTACGTTAAATTTTAATTTAATGTGTTTGCAAATCGTTTAGGATTAATTTTCTAGTTAACTTGAATGTTTATTCAATTAACCTTAATTTATCTATTAAATGATTTTTTTTTAATGTTATGACATTTTGAACTTAGTTACAATTAAATGATTTTCTTTTAAAGTTATTGTATTTCACTCAAAATGCTTTTTTAAAATTTCCATTTCAGACATCTTGAAAACATTTACATTAAATTATTACTTATTATTTTTTAATTCTTTTGAAATTAAATACTTTGTTTTATTCTTCCTTTAGAATTTGACTAAATGATATTTCTTAATACCTGTGTACTCCTCTGAAATTTAATATATTTTTGTTATTAGGGTACACAGACAACCGAAACATTTGCAAGCTTTCCTTTTGGCTGAATTAGGAACAAGGTAAATGCATTATATTTTATGTTTCAATTTTTTTTTTTAATTCTTTATCGTATAACAGAGAATCATTTAGATCATATCAGTCAGAATTGTCATTTTCACAATCATTTAGAATCATATTCCAAATTATTATCCTATATTCAGAATTTGTTTTAGAAGTTATAAAAACTTTTCCACAATAATTCTGAAATGCATAATTACTGACAAGTTCTGTATACATTTTGACATGTTCTGAAAAAAAAAAAAAAAAATCATATATTATAGACTTGTTTGCCTGTTGTAACAAGCAGAATTTTTATATTTACTATAAAAATTCAGGAAAAAAAAAGTTTAAATAAAAAAATTTATTAAATGGCATTGCATTCTTATTAATTATTGTCTTATAAAAATTTAAATATTGAAATTTTGCAAACTAACCTTCAATGACTGTTATTTCTTCATTAATAATTTTAATTTTATTAAAATTTAATTCCTTTATGTTTAATACATATGAAATTTTAAAAAAGGCAAGTAAAATATGTAATTATTTCAGTGTTTATAGTAAGAAATAGCTGAATTCGTATTGGTATGGATTATACACTTTTTGTTAATACTGTATTCCATAACTACTATTTGTCTATGATCAATATATAGGTTTAAAAAAAGTAATGGGTAAGCATAGAATTCTCTTATAATATTTAAAAATTCAATGGAAAAGAATATATACTAGTAGGATGCTGTATGAATGGGATCTCTGATTAAGATTATTTCAAATTAGTAGTATTTGGTATTTTTTGGCCAAACTAATAAGGGGACTATGTTAACCTGAAAGGCAAACATAATGTTTGGGGAAATTTCAAAATTGCTCGGCTAATTTTGTATGCATTAATACTGTTTGAAAATAGCTTGATTTATTTTATAATCATTTGTAAAACCTAATAAATAAATTATATAACTTGGGGGAAAAGCCAGTAAACTGAATGTTAATGTATTAGTAACAAACCAAGATTTGATTTTTATAGGTAACACAGCCAAACAAAATGTTTCTAATTTTATTATAGACTATGGTACTAAGAATATTTCTTATTGTAATATGTAGTGTTAATTGGAAAGCTTTCTGTTATAATTTTTGTACCCATAGTTCCTAATATCATGATATTGAAATGGGTACATTAACATTTTAGAAGATTGTGCTATTTTTGAAGCATTACATTCTTAATTAACTAGAAGGACAGTTCACTAGTCTAGAAGGACAATTCACTGCCATAAAAATGTAGCTGTTGTTTAACCCTTTGCACTCGAGGGCTCCGGAGCGGAGTCATTTAAAATTTGTCATCAAGCTCAAAGGGCTCTGCTACGGAGACAATGCGCATAACAATATAAATAATGCGTTTCTTTTAATGCATGTATCAAACTTACATGTGAATATGATCTTTTCACTAAAATCGTTTCGAGTTGCTGGTAATACGAATGAAAAAAACTTCGAGTGCAAAGGGTTAAAAGATATAGGCATGAAATGATTATGCTATAGACTTAGGTTGGAAATAATTTTGTCCTGTTCGAGCTAGCATTTTAGAAAGAAATTTGACGATTAAGATTTATGTAAAAAATATGCCTAAATTCAGTTGTTTTTATTCATGCAGACTTATCAAGAAGTTTTTGAAAAATTATTCTTGATAGAATTCGCTATTAATCGAATGTCTTTCCAAAAGGATGTTCTCAGTAATTTTACTTACAGATACTTTTCAGTACTTTCGCTATTTTTTAGTTGATGTATGCAATTTCTTAAACTTTTATTCCATTTTTAGTGGCTCTGTCGATGCGAACAACCAACTTATTATTAAAGGTAGATTTCAACAAAAACAGATTGAAAATGTTTTAAGAAGATATATAAGTAAGTATTGCTTTATATTATTAAATATTTTTTTAATTATTTAAATGTTCTTTCAACTATTGTGTTGTATTTACTTCATGATTTTAGAATATTTAAAAAATGCTGTTTCAGTGTTACAAATAAAACTTCTCTAAATTTTTAGAAGTGTTGAATTTACTACTAATTCAAAGAAATTTTTGTATCAATTTGCAAAGTAATCAACAAAAGTTTGTATCTTGTTGGATAATACTATGAAATAGCTGTCTATAATATTTGTTGCTTTTTCTATATCATATCTTTATTTTTTTTTTTCAACACAAATAATACTTTTTAGTCAACTTGTATTAAAGAAATATAGTTTGCTCATGGTTCAGATGGCTACCATATGAGTTTTTCTCATCTGTATTGTTAAAGGTAGGCCAGTTTTCCATAAGAATCAGGTCTGTTATTCCAATTTGACTCTTCTTGTGGATATATTATAGCAAATGCAACTACAATAATGGAGTTTCTGCTGCAAATCACATAGCTTTCAATTTTTCTGCATATTGTGGAACACTTTCCTTATTTAACTTCATCATCTGTTTATTTACATGAAACATTAAATATAAGGATCATGATTTTTTTTTCTACTACTATCATAGCTGAAGGATTCAAGGTTTTGCTGTTATCCAGTTTGCATAAATCAATCTTAAGAGGAGGAACTTTCGCTCATGTTAATGTATTTAATGTTAATGTATTTAAAAGACCAATGGACATTAAATTTCTTTTCTGTATGACATTTGTAGTGTAAAAAGAATTTCTAATATCTTTATAGCAATTTTCACAATTCCACATAGCAATGTAGAATATGAGAGCTCTTTTTTAAAAAATGAATGTATAAAATAAAACAAAGAAAACTTCATTTATTTCATTCATAAGTTAAATGTAACGCAAAACCATATTATGAAGTAGAAATTTCTAAACAGTTTTTGCTAAAACTTATTTGCTTTTTATTAAAAATAAATTTTTTCTGAAATTATAAAAAAAATATTTAGCTAAAAATCTTAATTCATTTATACATGGAAAAAAACAACAACAACATTCTATTTAGTTTGAATATAATATATTAGATTTGTAATCTGATTATATAATATATATAATTAAGATGGTTACTAGTGTATAAAATAGTGAATTGAAATTAAGTTTTTCCTCCCTTGTAATTAAGGTGAATTTTCATAACTTCCTAAGAAATTATTACCTGAAGGATGGGAAAATCAGAATACGGAGTTGGTGTTTTGTATTTAAGAATGAAAAAAAAAAAAAAAAAAATATGCTAGCCCCAAAATGAATAAGATTTGTAAAATTTGGCATCAGCTGAAAAAGGCTTTATTAAAAGAATGTCAATATAATCAAAGAGTGAGAACAATGAGATGTACTTTAGTAAGGTATGATTTCCCTTAGTTGCAATGTTTGAATAAGATCATTTCTGCACAATCTCTCTAATTGATCAAACAATTTTTGAGGTTCAAACCTATTTTTCAATAAGCATTTTTTTCAGTTGTTGGGCATTTTTTACAAATAAGTTTGACCCCTAAATCATCATCACAAAGCATTCCTATTTTGGATTTTAACCATAATAGAATAATGGCCAACAATATAATATTTTTCTGAATGAAACCTTTCTCATGACTCAGTTCAACCAGCTTCTGTAAAAATAAATATATCTGCTAATATTTCAAAAAGCAACCAGTTAGAGACTGGTTACACCAATTGATTAACTTCTCAAACATCTTAAAGTGTGATTTATTTATATTAGAAAAATTAGGAAACCAAAATATTGTTAATCAAGTCACTCTATTAGCGATTATTCAGGAATAAGATCTGAGACCGATTTAAATTAACGATGAAAAAAAGTATATGCAGAGTGATTATAAAAGAAACCATCTCAATATATAAGCCCCTAGCTATCATACTGTTCACAGAAATTGAACAAAATTTTGGTTTGAGGTATGTGCTCAAGAATCATACAAAAATATTGACATTATTTTCGAAAATTTCAAATGACAACACCTACATTTTTTATTGGAATATCCCTGTAGTGAAAAACTATAAATAGCATTGGAAAGATACCTGCTCTAGAAAATCACTGGCTCTAGACATACTGAGAAGAAAAGTCAAAACAACCAATAAAGACAAAGCAAAATATTTTGTTTCGCAAATTTTATGTGACCTCCATCATGTATGATGGCACTTTGTATGTGGCAGGTGGTTGATAGTGCTAAAACATGTACCATGGCAAGAGAAATCTGTTGAACCTGATTTCTGATAGCATCTTTCAAATCGGATGCAGTTTGCGGACTAAATGGAACATGGAACCATGAAATAGCAGGAAGTAATTTTGTAACCAAACTGTTGTGTTAAGAAACATTTGACAGAATACCCAATATGTGGAGGAGTGTCTTTCATCCACACGATACCAGGTAGACTCACTGTGGAGATAACTGCCATGGTATATGCTTCGGTGCTATCCACCATTTGCTCCATGCAAAGCGGCATTGTTTGTCAAGGAGATCACATGGAAACTTTGTGAAACACATTAAAATGTTTTGCTTCTCTGTTCTTATAGGTTATTTTCACTTTTCTTCTTAGTCTGTGTGTAGTGCCAGCAATTTTCGTGCTACATGATTTTCATGCTTATTTTGATAGATCTTATTCATTACAACATTTATGATTTTTCACTAAGAAGATTATCCCTCCCCCCTCCCCAAAAAAATAGCATGCACAGCCATTTGAAATTTTGTCACTGTATTCGTAATGGATACAGCTTAACTGTTTTGCATATAATTCGTAAGAGCATAACCTCAAAATATCTTAAACCAAAATTTTGTTCAGTTTCTGTGAAATGTATAATAGCATAAATCAAGGTAGTTTCTACAGGGTGATAACAATAATAAAAAAGCTAATTGGTTTTTTTTTTTTTCAATGCAGGGAACAGCTATTAGTTGTAATAATTAAAACCTGCCTTATCTGCTGATAATTTGATTATTGGAACATTATTTTGACATTCCTGCTTTAGGATGAACTTTTAAAGGAAATTGTGTACATATTGGAAAAACTAGAATATTTACACTAGGCAATCTGAAGTTTTAATCATTACATAGGTTTTTAAGTGGCTGCATGTAATGCTCAAATAAAATTCATGTTTACTTTTTTATTAGCTGGGCAAGCTATCATTAGACTGGGTTCTCTTTTAATATCTTGTTTGTAAACTAAATGCTTGAATAGAAAAAAAAAAAAAAAGATTTATTAAAAAAAAAAAAAAAAAAAAAAAACTTAAGTTTCTATAGCGAATTAGAATATCTTTTTTTTTGAAATGATAGATGTATTTTTATTAATTGGTTACACATTAACTCTTAAGAGTATTTTGCCATTCCTTCCTTATAGCAGCTACTTTTCATTATGGTAACTTGTTTCAATATATGTGTAATTATGTGTCCTATCTTATTTTGATAGATTTTATTCACTTTTATCTTCTATTCATTTATTTTTATTTTTCAGAGGAATATGTTACATGTCATACGTGTCGATCTCCAGACACTATCTTACAAAAAGATACCAGGCTCTTTTTTTTGCAATGTGAAACATGTGGCTCACGTTGCTCAGTTGCTAGCATTAAATCGGGATTTCAAGCTGTCACAGGGAAACGTGCAGCTATACGAGCAAAAACTGCCTAATGAAAATCTTTTTGTAGGTTTATTTTATAAAATAAACTATGCAATAACTGTGATTTTTACATGAAGTGATACCTTTCAATATTTTATAGTAAAGATATGCAATTGTATTAAATAATACCAATGTGCTTTAATCTAGGTTATGAATGGCAATAATATTAAATACTGAATTTCGATTAAAATATTCAATGAATATAAGTGTCGTGATTTTGTACTTTGGAATATTCTGTTGTAAATGATTTTTTTAAACTTATTTATTTTTAGATTTTGATGTGACCATTTATGAAATGAATTTTGTAGCCTTTAATCAAATTATGCTGACTCAAAATTGTAGCATGAATACAACGAATTAAAATCTGTTTAATGAATTTTATTGCATCTTTAATTTTCCTAACAATTTGTTCTTATCTTTTACATTGTTTGTTGATCATATTTGAAAGTATTTTTTAAAGATTTCACTTGTGCTTAAATAAATTATAGTTTATTGCATTTTTGTTATTATTTATTAAATTTAATTCATGCACATGTTACACTATTTAATATATATGATTTTATGTGAAACTTCCCTCAAATAAAGAGGGTGAGGTAAGGATATTTATGTTGATAGAGGGAGGGAAACTATATTCATTGCACCTCTTTATAAAGGAATTTTAACTATTTTTCATCATGTAATTTTTAAACTCTCCTTTAAGTTTACATTTTATTGTATTATACATTAAACTACATAAATACTTAATTTTTTATTAATTCTATAAAACATGCAGGAAAAAAAGCTCAAAATATTTGAAAAGAAATTCATTTATACAAAAAAAATTTTTTTAATTCAAAATTTATATATTGTTTCAAGATATGAATAGTTTATCTGAAAGAAGCTATCATTTATTGTTACGTCATCATTATATTTAAATAAAGATGCATGTTTGATTATTTTGGAGAATAGTGATTCAGTGAAAATGCTTGTAAAAATATACTGTTTGAAAAAAGTAATATGACTCGTGTAGCATATTGTTCTGCTTTAATAGAAAGTATCCAGGTAGGTATAGATATTTATTCATGAACATTTGAATGGTGAGGAGGGAACATGCAAATATGGTCATAATATGTGAATTTGATAACTGTGCTTAAATTAATCATTAATCAATAAAAAAAAAAAATTAAAATTTTTTTAATAACATGCATATAAAATGCCATTTATTGTTTTTCAATTTTTTTTATAAAATTTAACAAAATAAGGGTAAATTAGCAATACAGATTTTTCTGCAATGCTTTCACACCTGGAAAACAAATATAAGCAATTGAAATTCAATCCTAAAACTTAAAAAAAATGAAATTGGTTCAGATTTAACCAAAATACTGTAGAACTTGGTGTATTTGAAAGAGGTTGGGGGAAGCAAAGATTTTAACTACTACTTATTAAAAATAGTAGTTAAAAATTTAATTAATTTTTCTTTACTCTTGACAATCATAGATATGCTTTTGTGTCCAAAGTTAAATTTCATTTAATATACATTTTTTTGAGGGAAAAATAAAGAAAACCTCATAGTAGGACCAGAGCATCATTGGTATAAGTGCTCTCGGTAGTTGTAAAAGAATTTTACTGTGTAATGCACCTAATCCATTTTTTTCTCTGGGGTTAAAAGAAAAAAAAAAATCAAGGACATTAATAATCATCGACTAAAAGGCATTTATAAATACTGAAACTTATATAAAAAAAATTGTACTAAAATAACGAAATAACCTTAGAGTAAAAAAAAAAAAAAAAAATTTACTGTTGAAAAGAAATTAAAATGTAAATTATCTGTCTGAAAAATATTTTGGTCAAGTTGAATGCATACAAGGATATACTGCTAATATTTTATAGCTACATAAAAATGTTAGAAGTGTAAAACCTCTCATCAGTGAATTACATTTTCTAGTTGCCACAGTATTGGCTTTTATATTTAAAATGCATTAAAAGCAATTTGTAAATCTGTTCAAGGTTTATATATATCAAATGAAAATAACCATCTGTCTGATAGACTGATGCTCACTGGAGTGGTCACTAGTTGATTAAATGTATTTAAGTTAAGAGTATTCAATATGTAAATGTACAACAGTTCTTAAGAAATTTACATTTCATATTTGGGATACATGTTAAAAATTATGATATAAAAAATCTGTGTACATAGATCTTTAGTTTAGTGGGCAAATATTCATACATTGTATAAGATTAGGAAACTAATGTTGTATTACATAATTGTTTTACATAGTTATTGTATTAATTTATTGCTTATATTCATTAACTTAAAAAGCATTGCAATTACAAAATATTGATTGTGCTTTGAAGAAAAAAAGTTTAGTAATAATGTTTGCTACAATTATTTTATTTTCATCTAAACTTTTTGAAAATGGGAAATTCTGATTGCTTAATACATTTTTGACAGTGTTAATAATAATTTTTTACTACTGTTTTAGCAATAAATTGTCGAATTCTTACATTGACTGTTATAAATAAAGCAATAATTTTCATTCCCATTGTTAATAGTTTATAAAATTTTACAATTCATTTCTCCATGAAATTAATTTCTATTCAATCAACATATTTTCTTTTGCCATGCAATTGTCCAAAATTGAATTTATGTGTGATTTTTATTTAATAACAAACTATCCTAACTATTTTCTTTTTTTATTGCCATCTAGTAATGGTTTCCAAACTATAGATAAATTATTCACAGCAGCTACAATTATTTTTATTATCTAATATGACAATTTGCAAATGCAAAGAAGATAAATTTTGCATGTCACCGATTCCAATTCTGCAGAAGTGTATAATTTTTTTTTTTCTCATTTCTATTCTTATTGGTTTGTTTGTGAGCATAACACGAGAAGAAATTTCACATCATCCCTATTATCTAATGGCACTTCTTGACACCATGTTAAAAAAAAATAATAATAAGTTTATTTGTAATATACCTGCAAAGATTTATATGAATGTGAATGCCTTTAACCTCTATTGCAAACATCCTCCCTTTTTTTTTACTGGCTTGTTGCCTTAGATGTTTAATTGTATGTAATCCAGCTGATTTTTCAACTAATTATTCATTGGTGTTGAATTATACAGTGCAAAAAAAGTACTCCTATTTTTAAATCATAATATATATATATATATCAAGGATTCTTGTTCTTCATTGTATATGCCACAAACAATCCCTGCCTGATTGAAAGGTGGTCATTGCCTTCTAGAAAGACTTTCAAATCGAACTATTGTTCTCTCCCACCAAGGCTTACTTTATTGGACCCTCAATGGTGACATGGAAACATTTTAACCTAATTTTTGAAGAATCTTGAATTGATAAACAGAGAAACCGACGGTTGTAGGAAGTGGTGTGATTCCCGGGGGACTTTTAAGGGTAACTGTCTTGTATTTCCATGATATAAAGAAGAAAAACCTAAAAACTCCTAACAGGTAGCCTGACTGTTGATGCAAGACCCTTAAATATAGAATACGTATCACAATCGCCATATGTCTGCTCATTTCTTGAAACAGTGATTTCAGTAAATACAAATAGTCAGTGATAACTTCATTTCTGTATAAAATATTTTGTGTTGCACATCAAATAAATTCAGTCGGGAAGATAAAAGATGTGAGGGAAAAAAAACCACTTGGTTACTTTAGTTTTAAAAAAGAAATCAGAAGACTTTATTCTTTTACGATTTATATTTAAGCAGTTCGTCATGTATCAATGGGAGCTTTCATTCATAGAGCAAATAAACATCATTTTCATCATAAAAAGTATAATTTTTCAAGATGAATATAAATACTTATAACGTTGTTGATTCATCTTCCAACATTGCAATAAAAAATAATTAAAGTAAGTGAGACTGAAAATATTCAGAATAAAAACCTTAAACTTTTCTGTGCATGCAAAATTTCATGAATATTTTTGCAATAGTTTTTATGTCAAGTTTTTTCTAACAAGCAAAGTAAATTCTGAAGAAATGAAGTTATGAACATGTTATTACGTTACATGATTCATGAATATTAACAATATATGGCCATTAAGCAGTGTTTTATTTTAATGATTGTAATGGTTTTAGCTATACACTATGTGGTAGAAAGTGACGGGACACGACACTATAAAGACATAAACCCATATTTATTAAAATTAATAGGAGGTAGGGCCTCCTTTGGCTGCGATCACAGCTGCAACCCTTCTGGGCATGCTTTCCACTAAATTAGCCATAGTGGCAAGAGGAATTTCCTTCCAAATGTTTAAAAGGAACTTCCATAGTTGAGGCTTGCTTTTGGGGAGTGGGGTGCAGGCCCTCAACTGACGGTCCAATTCGTTCCAGAGATGTTCAATTGGGTTAAGCCGCCACTCCATGCGTTTAACGTTATTGTTCACATACCAATCAAGAGTCCTCCTTGCAACATGGCATGTTGCGTTGTCGTCTTGATACCAGCAATCATCCATACCGTACGTTGCCCACAAGGTAGGAAGGACATGATTGTCGAGAATATCACAGTATCTATCGGCATTCATCGCACCATCAACCTTCACCAGTGGGCCAGCCCCATACCAGGAGAAACAGGCCCATACCATCAATCCTCCTCCACCAAACTTTACAGTTGGGACGACACACTCGGGCAAAAGGCGTTCTGGTAAACGCCATACCCAAACACGTCCATCGGAACGGAAAAGTGTAAATCGTCACTCCAAAGGACGCGTTTCCAGTCATCCAGAGTCCAAGTACGGTGGTCTTTGGCCCATCGAAGGCGCACTTTCTTGTTGGTTTTCGTAATCAAAGGCTTATGGGCCGCCGAACGTCCAGTGTAACCTAACTTATGGGCCTCGATACGAAGAGTCTTGGTCGAAACGGCCACACCTGTGGCTTTTCTAAACTCATTAGCGATGTTATCCATGGATGTTTGACGGTTACTTCGAATCTCCCTGCCGAGCACTCGCAGGTCCCGGCTGGTGAGAACTGTAGGTCGTCCACTTCGGGGTTTGTACTGACAGTGTCCCTCAGTCTTGTAGCGACACACAACACGTGCTACAGTTGATTTTGAGCAGTTACGGAGACGGGATATCTCCTAATTGACACCTTGGCAAGATGCAGTCCAACCAACACACCTTTCTTGAACTCAGACAACTCTTCCCGTGGCGGCATCCTGACAAAAACAACTCTAGTCGACTCCACAGAGTATTTATAGGATATGGCTGACACGTGATACCTATTATTGCGCATGTGTCAGCTGTATTGCCGACTTTTCTACTTTTCGAGGGGTGTCCCGTCACTTTCTTCCAGATAGTGTATATGTTCTGGTAAAAATCTGAAGACTATGATTAGTCCTAGATAGATTGGATTGATTATACATATATATTATTCAAGGTGATTAAACGGTTATGGGGCAAAGTTTAAGGGGTGGTACAGCTTACTAAAAATATATTTTTGATTAGGAAGGTATGGTCGGAAGTGACGCGTTGAGGACGCATGCAAAATGTGAGACGAAAAGTAAAACATTATTCATTTACAACATCATTGCAAAGTGCTTTTTCCATTCAATGTTAATAATAAATGTTAAAAACTGCGACCACCAACAGTAATATATGCTTTTAGCGTCATAAAAGTAATTGGCTAACAATTACAAAGATGAATGGTATTTAGATAGTAAAAAAAAAAAAAAAAAAAAAAAAAATTTTATAAGTTGTGCCACCCTTCAAAGTTTGTCCCATGACAGTTGAATCACCCTGTGCGTATATATATATATATACACACATTGTGATATATATATATATATATATATATATATATATATGCGTGTGTGCGTGTTCTAGTTATATTTGTGATTGTTTTGAAGTTGAGATTTTTCAATTTTAATTACATCTGAAAAACAATAACCTCATTGATCCACAATACATTCAATTATCCACAAAATATAAATAATTTAAAACGATTTTGACATTTAATTTAACTTCATGACTGCATAATCAAAATTTCGAAGAATAACACTTTTATGCTTTATTAATAATTAAATAATACTTTTTATTATTTTTAGAATAATTGTAACGTTTGTTTAGAAAAAAAAAATTGTTTTTTCTCATGTTAGGCATTTGATATGACGAGGGGTTTGCTACATTACACTCGTGTGGTTCCACCGTTATTTGGAGGAAACATCTCAGATATGGCATCTAGGGTGCACTTACCATTCACGCAGTCTTGCTGGCACCCGATTGTGCGATTTTTTCAACCAATGGATTTATCGTGTTCAGTCCCGGCGTGAATACAGGAACTCTCAGTTTGGTTCGTCTTCTTTGAACTTCTTCAGTTTGGAAACTTTACATATTACTATCAACCCCAACATAGAATGAATAAAATTGAAATTAAAATAAGACTAGAAGATTTTGAACAATCATCTCTTAACTTTAAAACTGACGATAGATGGCAGCACGGCTAAGAATACAAAAGAAGATTTCAAATAATCGAGATCTTAATAATATTTAAAATTCGAAATAGTTCGGGAATCCTTTTATTTTTAAAATTTATATTGTTCGTCACGTTTACAGTTATTCACATTTATAAGTTTTTTTAAGCTATAAATCATCTATTTTATAACTGGAAGAGCAGTTAATAATAGGACTTTCCTAAACTTTTTTTAAAAAATACATTGAAACCTGCGTAATGAATGTCCACATGTTTCTTAAATATTTTTAAATTCAGATTAACCATTAACCTATACTGCTAGTATATATAATTAGAACAGTTTATGGATTTACAGCAACGACCCTGCATTCAATGAATGCCATGTTTTTATCATCTGTAGAGGTTTCGGGTTCAAGTCCCGGCGGTGCCATGGATGTTTGTAATGGTCCGGAATCCACTTTAAACCATAGGTCCCGGTCTTATATGGCTACTACTACACCACACCACATCATTGTGCCTAGAGCTAAGTTGCCCTTTTACAGTTTTGGATTGATGTGGGTGAAGTTGAATAGATGCATGATGGGGAACAACGCTCTACGATCATATTAGACTAGGACCTACGGTTTTAAAGTGGATTCCGAACCACTACAAACATCCATGACGCCGCCGGGATTCGAATCCGAAACCTGTGGTACCTAGCGCTAGCCACTCGGCCATCAGGCCCCCTTCACAAGGCAGTCTGAGTATTGGTGCAATGTCTTTTACACACTTTGGCACAATTACCATCAAATCACTTCGTTTCTGAAGACAGTGACTGTAGCATACGCCACCATCGAATTCAAACCTGAATCAGGTCCCCTGGTCTAATATGGCTGTTGAGAGTAGGGCTGACAACTCTACCCCGTGAAAAGAAAAACATCTCTCGTCTCGTACTCTGTAAGTAGGCAGACGGCCTTGGTCCACAATGGGGCTGTTGCGCTAATGATCATTATTATTATTATTTTAAATTGAGGATTTTGTGTTTTAATAATGTAGAACAGCTAATCGACGTATATAGGGAAATGGAAGACTTTAGAGATAATAATTGTCTCCGACTTTGAATATCGCATGTTGGAAAACCCTCAAAAAACTCTTATGATCCAACTTGCCTGTTGAGGTAAGAAATTTACATACGCTTCTCCTCGTTTTTGAAACTAGTGAAAAAAATTTGTTTCGAGGTTAATAGTGACTATGTGTAAAAATGATTGAGGGATGCATGTATGTGGAACCAAGAAGTTCAATATGGAGCTACTAATCTTCTGTTTATTTTCATAAGCAATCGGCTCTTTTTTTTTTAAATGTATCTCGTACTAAGAACAGACAAAAATGATTCGTGATGCATGGTTATAATCTATTCAGTGTTCTTCAATAACAATTAACTGGTAGAGACCATTCAAGTGATATAGATTGGTTTATAGCTCTACGATAATTTTGTGCACATTTTGGGCTAATTAGACTGGAACCTACTATTTAACGTGGATTCCGAACCACTAACAAACATCCATGCCACCGCCAGGTTTCGAACCTGAAGCCTATAGTACCAAGGGCCAGAGCGCTATTCAATTGGCCGTCAGACCGCCAAGTGATGGGGAAGAGCACATTATAATATCGAAAGTTATCGAATTTCAAATCATCCATAGTGAGATTGATTTTAGCTTTTCGACATTGAGGGCAATTTTATTAATGTAAACTGCGATCAGCCCACCGATAGATATGGGAAAAGGGAAGACTTTTAAGGTAATTGCCTCCAATTTGCTTGTCGTATGGGGGAAAACCTCAAAAACTCATACGAGGCTCGTTCCTGAAATCAATGACTGTCTAACATGCGCCATCAGTGGATTCAAATCTGCAAGCTATTTGCGCGAGTTGCTACTAATCCACGATTCGGGCACCTTTAACCCTTTGATTGTATTTAATTTAAACGCATACATCATGGCTGGAATTAAATTTTATTCAACATGCATTAATGATATACTATAAAATATATTTTAATAATGAGTAAACTAATTTCATCACTAGAAAAAGTTTAAAAAAAGTTAACTTGTAATACAATAATGTCGTTTCATGTCCTATAAATTTATATTTCGTCCTAAAGATTTTATGCAAGAAATTTTGATAAATTTCTTATACAATTTTTTGACTTATACGATTGTTTAAATGCATAAGAAATTTCGTATTTATGCTTTTATTTCCTTGCTATTTTGAAATATTTTTTATTGCACTTGTATCTCTTATAGTAGTCCTCTTAGTTATTCTTGAGTAAAAAAAATCCTTAAAATAGGTATAGAAAAAAACACCTTTGTTCATTCGTCTCTAATAAATTCAGCTATCTAAGGCAATCCCTGAGATGCTGTTGAACCAAAGGTTTTATTATGAGTCTCTCTCAGTTATTCACTCAGTTTAGTCTCGAATGTCCTTCGTGTCGTTATAGCTAAAACAATAATAACAATAATAAGAAATAAAGTTAATTATAATAATTAGTAATAATAATTAGTTTTTGTTAACACATATCAAAAAATTCAACGAAAAATGTACAATTGTAAAAATGAAAATGTACAGTATAAATCAATATAAGGAAAAAAATGTACAGTTTTGTTCACAAATCCCCAGTTTAACTTTCAAAGGCAATCACCAAGATTATGTCGAACCAAAGGTTTATTATGAGTCTCTCTCAGTTACTCACCAAGTATCGAAAGTTCTTTGATTCTTTGTAGCGAAAAAATTCATTGGTTTTTGTTAATGCGTCTTATTTCTTAAATATATATGTATATATATATATATATATATATATTGTGGTGCAATCGTAGGACTCGTGTTACACTTATATATGCAATCCACTTATGTATAAATAGACCATTGCATTGTAAAATTTTCGAAATATTGAATTTCATTGCGTTTAGACTATTTTAACTTTGCAGAAGCATATTTAAAAAAAATTCTTTTGTTTCTTTTTAATTGCAAGTTTTGAAATATCCACTTCTTTTAATTGCAAGTTTTTGATAGCAATTTTAAATTTTAATTTTGTTACCATAATAATAATAATAATAATAAAAAAAAAAACATAATGAGTCTGATTGAAATATTGCCAAGCAAAACTCTTGATGTAAAAAGAGTTATATTAAAGATTTCATTGTCTTAGATAGCGAAATTTCGAGTTAGATAAATATATTGAGCATATATTTATGTTAATTGTTTTGGTTAATAGTTGAACGATCAAGGAAAATAATTTACAACTTACGCTTTTTACAATCTGTCTGATAATTATAGGTCCTGCTTTGGAGCTCAAAAGAGCCTCGAAGCGTCGCTGATGTCTTCAACTAGACGTGTTAGATTGCAATGTTGTTTCTGTCGGAAAACGTCGTACAGGGAATCACTCATCCGCATGATGTAAAGCAAAACGAGATTCTTTCGTCCAAGTGACCTTTTTTACTCCTCAATAGTCCAATGGGCATGACGGCATGCATACAGCATTAATTTATGCTAATGAATCGGAATTCGCATAGACACATAAATAGCATGATGGCTTCGCAACTTTATAGATAAAAATGTATGGTGAATTATGCTTTTCCACACATTCACTCCATCACCACTGTTAAATTCACTGTTAATGGTAATCACTGTAACACGTCTTACTGCACAAATAAGCCAACAAGGATTCTGCTAACTTCTGCCATAATGGCTTTTAACCTGTCAGTGTCTTGCCTCAGGATGGATATTTGATTTATTTGCAACCACTATTGATACGTGCTAACTATTGACGTACACTGCAAAAACGTGCACCGTAGATGCGTGCATTACAATGGCTACTGACGTGAACTGTAGACGATCACTGCTGCACGTCTATCTACACGACGACTAAGCTAGCAATGATTCCTCTGATTTCTGCCATAATGGCCTTTTACCCATCGATATCTTATCTTCCGTTATTTGTACTTGCAACCCCTTTTGATATGTGCCAACTACTGACGTGCATTGTAGGAAATACACAGTAAACTTATGCACTGCACTGTTTACTGATGTGAACCGTAGACGTAAACTGTAGAATGTCTGTCTACAAAAATAAGTCAACAAAGATTCAGCTTACTTCTGCTATCAATGACCTTTGACTTGTCAATGTCTTGTCTTCGAGTTTATTTGCAACCACTATTGATGCGTGCCTACTAAATATCATGAACAACTGACAATGCTTGTTCGTTTCCAAAATGCTTTTAGCCAGCAGTATTATTATTACCTATTCTTTGTCAAATTCGATAAATCCTCATTTTCCCAGTATTGCGATGGCACGAATTATTACTTGACAAAACATGATTCTAGATATCCGTTTATCATATCTAGTTCCAACCTTTTTCTTGGCTTAGCTTTGGCTTTAAATAGCTTTATCTGCATAATAATTTCATGGTTTTAATGTTCTAGCTGATCATCATTTTTGTAAATATGTGGATTCTTATTTTACATGCTTCATTATTAGTTTTACTAATTATTTTTATTAAAGTAAAATATAGTATTATTATGTTAGTTAATTGTTGGATATAATAATTACTGAGCGATTATTATGTTATTGATTCCCTGTCATATGTGGCCCGTATAAAAAACTGTCTATTGGAATATGTATTATCTCCATTAATATTTTCACTAATTAAACTTTCTAAAGTAATACATATCATGCTGGTGAATCTATGAATATAATAATTACCGAGGAATTTTTATGTTATTAATCCTGGTCATATGCGATTTGTGTAATTTAATTAGAATAATCATTGATATGTCAGAAATGGTGAAATAGCTGTTAATGTTCTTCAAATTCATGAAATATATGATGAATATTTGATAATAAAAATTGATTGTGTTTCATTTTATAAGGAGAAAATTTAACACTAAAATTTAAGTTAATTAGATTTTTTTTTTTTTTTAGAAATTTAAAAATAAACTTATGATAGTTAAACATTTTGTTTTTGTTTTACACAATATATATGATTTTTTTTAATATATAGGAATTTTTGGTTAAGAATTATTCTCCATTTGAATAATATTTTTATTAAAAACAGTGTAACTTAAATTGTGCTTAGAATTTCACAAAATGTTCAAATTTAATTTGAAGAAAATAAAATAAATTATTTTTATGTTAATTTTTCATGGTTACAAATGTCGGCATTAGTGAATCTATCAAAAGGTGTTGCATTAGAACGCTTTGAATTTTTAAGGTAAGATTTTCTCTTTCCAATTTAATTGTTTAAAGTTTCTTATAATCTTCAACATTTTCTGTGCCTTATTTTTTAAAATGAATTATTTATAAGATGAAATGGGTATAATCAATGCAATGTTATTTAATTCTAAACCTTATAACAACAAACCTTTTTTTTTTTTTCTGTATAAATGGCAGTGATTTGGGGGAGAGGAAGTTTACAAATAAACTAATTATTTTTAAATTTTCTGTCAGAATATGAAAATGATTATAGCTTATTTTACTTTATATGATAAATAACTACACATAATATATAACAGCATTTTTTAAACTTTCAAAATTAAAAGAGAAAAACATCTATTATTTCAGTTTTATTAGCACATAACTTTTATTTTTAAAACTTTTGCAACAGAAAGCGTAATTAAAAATGTTACGTAGAACTTTAATTATCTTTCTATTCCAATAATACTCAGTGCAACACTCAGTGAAAATTTCAATTCAACGTTACCAGAAACTTTCTGAAATTATAAATAAAATAATTTTTAAATGAAACATTGTAAGTAGCTTAGTTATTCTTGTGTTAATGATAGTTTTTCTTAATTTTAATAAAAAAAAGAAAATTAATTGAATTTTTTTTTTTTGGGTAATTACCACTTTTTATGTATTTTTTTATTGATTATAGGAATTCATTGTGAGTTTTTAGAATCCAAAAATTAGTAAAAAATATTTTTAATTTTCTTATGGAAAAAATTACAGATGTTCTCAGCTATGAAATATTTCCATTTCAACTATTTACCATTTTTCTATTATCTTTTACATAATTTATACGAATCGTAATCTTTTCTCTTTTGTATAGTTCGAACAAAGTTTTTGATTTTGGAAAAGGAGCAGGGCCATTGATTTTTCAATTCCCGTATTATTTTAAGAATACGGTTTTCTATTTGAAAGAATGCTCTGTTTATTATGAACAAAGGCAACAAACAAACAAGAAATATATTTAGTTTTTTGTCGTAACAAAGCTTGATTAAAATTCTTGTCGACGAATGACAAACAAAGGTATTTTTAGAAGTATAAGAAAACCCTTTCATCTTTTTGAACAATAGCACTTGGCTAATATAGCATTACACAAAACAAGGACTTTTATACCGTGAAATATTTTGAGGCATACAAATAGGATAAATGAAGCGTAAAAAAATTCCTAGCACTAAACTCAACAAAATTAACGATTTTAAAAACAATTGTTTCTATGGAGAATTAAATTATTAATTAACAAATTTTATGATTTAAAATTAAACATTAACTTCACTGAAACATCACTTGTACAGAGTTTATGCTACTTCATAGGAAATAATGTAAGAAAAATCAAGAAAACTGTATGTCTTTAAGTATCTGTCAATGGAAAAATGTCTGCCAATTTTCCTTAAAAAGGAGTCTTTTTAAGGGAAATTGATACATATTTTATTGAGGGAATATATTTGATGTAAAGTTAATTGTCGTTAATTTTGAAAACTTAGCACTTTGGCATGAGGGTATTAGCCAGTATAAAGGCAGATATGTAGTTTTATCAAGGGTGCAAGTTATCAGGGTGGTACGTCTCCACGATTCTGAATGCAAGCATCAAAACGTGCATACATTGTGCCGTACAGGTGCCGTATATCATTTTGTGGGATGAAGAACGTGTTCCACACCTGTTGAACTTGGTTAGTCAAATCAGTAACTGTCCATGCTGGTTGTGGATGACACTGGATTTGTCGTCCAATAACGTCGCATACTTGCTCGATAGGAGAAAGATCAGGTGATCTCATACTGTAGGCCGAGGTAACGATCACAACCGATTCAATCACTCTGTAGAGCATGCTACATGGCAGCAACAGTATGGGGACGAATGTTATCCTGTTGGAAATGGCCCCTTGGAATAGTGATAAAAAAAAGGCAGCACAACCGATTCAATCACTAGTCTGATGAAATTTGCTGTCAATGGGAGTGGGATAATGATGAAAGTGTTTCTGCTGTCATAGGGAGATTGCTGCCCAGATCATAACTCCTAGTGTCGGTCTAGTGTGTCTATATGCAGACATATTAGCTCAAGGGTTCCTTTAGCATCCTTCTAATTAACCTATGTCCATCACTGGTACCAAGATAGAAATGGCTTTCATTGGAGAATACAACATATCTTCACTGCTCCTCAATGAAATCTATCTTGACATAATTGAAGTCACAGATGGTGGTGATTTGAGTTAATGATATGAATTCTATAGGACTTCTGGCTCGGAATTCTTCTATTTCCCTGGATAACTTGCTCGGAATATTATTGATTTAAACTAGCTCACAACGACCAAGCCAAAAGATAACTCTCACGAAGTTTACACCATGTATTTAAAACAAACGGGATTTTCATGTTCACAGTGGCAATGCTAGCGCCACACTAATTAGTCTTGCGGGAAATTTGAATAGACGCCATTTCTCAGATGTGTAAACACGCTTCCCAAATTTTGTTTATTGAGCACAACTTCTTCTTGGTGTTGGTATTTCCTTTTCCTCAATGTAGATGAATTTATTCGTTCTGTTAGGGGAAAAAAAACTGGTTTTGATATGTGTGCAATCTTTTAATCTTTTCAATGAATTACTATTAAAATATATTAAAATGTCGAGTAACTTTGAAAAATAATTGTGTCTGAAAAGAACAATCGTTCCATTTTACTACGTTTACAAAAAATACAAGGTAGACATAAAATAACTTTCCTTGTTTGGAGGTATCTTCAGCTAAAACTAATGAATGGAGTGAAATCAAATTTCTACAGACTATGGAAGGCATGGAAAGATGAAGGACACAGAAAAAATTTAGTACCAAACTCACCGAAGGGGAGAAATTTTGGTATTGCTGTCACGTACGTACTAGGAAATTTGCATACTCAGGTAGATTATTCAAATTTCCTAGTACATATGGATTATAAATGTCACTCATCTCTTTTTAAAAAGGGAGAGCTAACGTTTACATAGGAGTTGTTTGATTGACTATTGATTTGTGCTTAATATGCCGTCCTACCTGAGCGGTAATGGCAGAGTTATCAATCAATAACATTTGGACATCGATTGTATTTCAAAAGACTTGCTTTGAATTGTGCATCTGACTTCTTTTTTTCTATACAATTGTGAGCTCGTGTCCCAATTATGATACCTATGAACAACCAATGAGAGGAAAGCATTGCCGTGCAGTAGAACTTCTAAGGGTAAATTCCCGCAATTGCGTTAATACGGAGATCTACAGTTTTTAAAAAGTTTATAAAATAATAAATATCGTTGCGATATACTTAACAGAAAATCTTCCACATTTTCTCCACTATGTTAAGAAAGTATATAAGAAATATATTTTCTAAAAAAATCCATTTATATAGTTTTTAAAATCCATTTTTATAGTAAATAAAGCCTTATAATAAAACCCTTCTTATAGTTTGAAAAAAATTTCGAACTTCAACTCAGATGGAATCAAGATTTTTCATTTTCGAAAAAAATAGTTTATTTACTTAAGTAAGCAAATACAATATTTTTAGAGGCTAGCATTTAGAAAATTTTTCTTGATCTAGGCGATGAACAATTTTCAGAAATACTTTGTGATATCAAACTTCTGTTCAAATAAGATAACATTGATATTGGAAAAATCTATATTGCATCCTCAGAAATAAAAAATAAATAAATAAATAAAAATAAAATGAATAAATAAAAAATAAAATAAATAAATAAATAAAATAAATAAATGAGGAAACAACATTCACATAGATAACGATGATCTTATTAATTTTCATGAAAGAAAGTATATTTAATTATCTGAAAAATATTAGAAATGAGCATGCCATAATGTGTTTTTATTAATCAAATAATTGATACACAAAATCAAAGAAATTTTTCTTTATTATAGACTCCCCTTGGAAAGTCAATTGATTGATGCTAGATGTCTATTTATGTAATCATTTTAATGTAAAATTATATATTGTGAATTTTCAGATATAATAACTTATATTTGAAATTTATATGACGGCATTCTGAAACCTATTATATGTTATTTTAAAGTATGTTACAATTTAATAAAATTATTAGTAAATAGCATTTTCCTAATGCATAATTGCTTAGTTGTATATGCTTCTTTTTATGTATGTTAGTGGATCTCGTGTCCCATTATGTGTACCACAAATAAGCCATCGATGGGTGATGAAGAAAAGACATTGCCTTCTGAGAGTGCTTTTGGGATTAACTGCCCTCAATTTGCATGTTATATGGTAGATAATCCGGAAAATTCATGTTTGTCAGCCTGGTTGTCGTTGCGAGATAATTATACATAATGTCTAAATCGCCATCTGATTTCCGAAATTATTGACAGCAATACCCTCCATCAACGGATTCGAATCAAAGCTCTTCTGCGTTAGCTGCACACATTACGATTGGGCCATGAGTCGAAATGTTCAGGGGATTGATATTATCGAGTTGGGCTGTATATGTATGCTGTTTAAATATCCACCAGCGGATTCGAATTTACACGTTTTGTATTGTTATTTATATTTCTGACTATAATTATTTAAAAAATTATTTTTGAAATTCATTTGAAATATTATATTGAAATATATATTGAAATATTATATTGAAATATATATTAAAATATTATATTGAAATATATATTGAAATATTATATTGAATATTGAAATATTTTAAACTACGCTGTAATAAAAAGCATGCATTACTTACATTAATCTCGAGTGTTTTTTTGTCACTGAAACAGATATGACATTTTTTTTTTGGTAATTCTCGTACTTTTAAATATCTTTTCGTAAATATCTAACCGTAAACATCTAACATCTAACCTACATAACCGTATCTTTTCGTTCGATAAATTAAAATTTTCATAAATAACAAAAAAAATAAATAAATAAATATTTTTGTAAAAAGTGAAATCTTTTGGATAGGAGTTAAAAGCAAAGGTGATAAGAGCAAAGGGAATAGTTCCTTTAGTAGCTCACGAGTAATAAAAATATAATCTTTTATTTACCATAAAAATATCTATATTTTGTAATTCACGGAATTACAAAAATAATCTCAGAGAGTTTGGCCAACAAGTTTCCTAAAACATTCTTATGCTTTTTACTGACTTATACACGATTAACAAAAGTAATCGTCAGAACTTACTTATAAGATAAGACTTATTTTCTGGGACACTTACTGAAGAAACAGATGATTACAATAACATTTTCGAATCTAAGTCCTCCTCTCCCAGCTAATCATTCATTTCTTTACTAGAATCTACCGAAATAAAGCCCAAAGTGGGAATTAGAAAAAGAAATGTCTATCTATTTTATTAGCTGCATGAGAAGGACAGAAATATCAACAAATCGATTATTGGTTTCCAAAGAGATCGATTATCTGTTTTTTGGAGTGCTCTCTGCTTCTGTACATTTTAAAGAGAAGAACAACATTACTCAATTTCAGTCGAAAAGAATGCTAGGATGTCTTTTTCTTTTAGTATTTTTGGATTAATTGTGAAATAAAGGTATCAGAATGAAGAATACTTTTACAATTTAAGCACTTGAAAAAATGCCTCACTCCTAGTCCAATTGTAGTTGGTGGTAGACATGCAAGAGGACGAGGATTCAATTTCCAATGGTGGCGTGTTTTATAGCAACTGTTTTTAAAAACTAATAGACTGTTAATGGAATGTTATAGGGGGATATTAACAGTCAAACTGTGTGATTAAAGTTTTTGGGTATTTTGCAACGATATGGAATGCAAAGGTGGATCCTGGAAATCTTCGCAAAAAGCATTACTTTCCTTCCTCCATCATTTTTGTAAAAACGCCGTGAAAAATTCACCAAAGGTGAGGTTATTCATTGTAAATTGGTTAAAAAACGTTGACACACCGAAGATGAGGTTATCCATCTTAAATTGGTTAACAAACGTTGGCACACCAAAGAGGGAGTTATCCATTGTAAATTGTTTAACAAACGTTGACACATTGAAAGAGAGGATATCTATTGTAAATGGGTTAGCAAATGTTGACACACCGAAGATGAGGTTATCCATTATAAATTGGTTAACAAAGGTACAAAGTGCAGAAACTTTGGAATATAATTTTTTTTCAAGTATTTTGTAATGACGCATCGGCAACACAAGCAAAGCTTGAATGAGAGCAAATTAAGTTATATTAAATGACAAATAATTATTTAGTTAAGTTATTGAGGATATTGAACCAACACTGCGAGCACAAATACCATTTTTAAATGTTAAGTCATGAAAAAAAGTCATTTAGATTTTTAATAACTTGAAAAATTACAATTACGATGCTCAATGAGTTTTATTGTTACCATGCTCGATTCGAGATCCAACAAGCAAAATTGGAGAATTTCTTTTTCTATGCACAGGATGTGTTGAATGATGGCATGGACACATTAAATATGTTATTCCATAGGATTTGAAAAGAGCCGTGTTGAGTATAAACTTTTCAAATGCTATAGCTCGAGGTATATGCTTTAAAATGCAGTGAAACCAGAGAACACAGCAATGATATTCCTTAATCAATTTAACTTGCTCATGGGCAAAATATGAAGAACCTAATTATTGTATAGTAACCGGAAGTAAGAAAAAATATAGCAAATATGGAATATTTGAAATTGGGGAGTTTCTTTGTCTATGCATAAGGTGTGTTCAGTAATGACATGTGCACATTGAATATGTTCTTCCATAGAATTTGAAAAGATCCGTCCGTGTTGATTATGAACTTCTCAGATGTCATAGCTCAAGATATATGTTTTAAAAAGCAGTGAAACCAGAGAACACAGCAATGATATTCCTTGCTCATGAGACAAAATATGAATAACCTAATTATTGTCCAGTAACATGGAGTAAGAAAAAAATATAATAAATATCCAATATATGAAAACTTCCAAAAACTTTTAAAAAATTTACTTTTATTTCATAATAATAATAATGTAAAAAGTCTTGTTAAAGTAAAGTTGCGACTTTTTATGAATGGTAAAAATTTAAAATAATCCGTGGTATTATTAATAGTCTTGTATTGCAAATATCCTTTCTAAACGATCTAAATCAGGAGTGGCCAGTCAGCGGCCCGTCTTAAACATTTTTCCGGCCTGGGAGATTTATCACACTTTTACAAAATATATTTATTTTAGAATGGCCAAAGTAGTGAAAACCAATGTATTAAAAAATGCATTATATGTGAATCCGTATATTCCAAAATTAACTGTTGAAATTATGAAATAAAATTAACTTTGATTTTAAAATAGTATTCTCGCGAATATATGACAGATATTGCCTGTTCTATTTATAAGTTTACAGTTATGAGTTCGCAGAATAATTAAATTACAAGCACCAATTATGATGCAGTACCAACAACGATAACCACCAATTACGATAAACATCAATTACAATTACGATTGCAACAACAATTACGATGCGCAAATATCCAAGTTGAGATCTATTTGCAAAGTTAAGTGAATGAAAATAAAAAAAAAATATTTCACTAATAAAATAAATATTTTTAATGATTTAATTTTTTTTTATTTCATTTATATATATATATTTTTATATTTCATTTTTATTGTTGTATATTTCTGTACCATGTTCGTTTAGTATCATTATTATTATACTGTCTATATTTACATGTAAGAATAATAGTAAACATAATAATAATAACTTTGTTTCAATTTTTCAATCAAAAAAAAAAAAAAAATGTCTATAGTGGGTCTAAATCTAATATGGGGAGATATGATTTTATATGTAGCCCGCAGAGTTATGATCCTTTCCAAAGTGGCCCGCAAGATTATTTGGGTTGGCCACCCCTGGTCTAAAAACAACAAAAGTTACGGCAAGAAGGTAGGTGTTACAAATGCTTTCTTAAATATCATTTGTCGACTGACTGTGACCAAAAATTGCTACAGTTATTACTAGTCTTGTATTACAGCTATCCTTTCTAAGCGATCTAAACGAAAAACAGTACTTTGTACGTATTCGGCGAATACTACTCTCCTTGGTGTGCGACAGTGTTGAATGGTTTGTAAGTTTCGAAACAGCTGTTCAAACAGTCCAACCGTAAATCTGAGTGACTTCCTTTTAAAGAGTGGATTTCTGCGTCAAGTTTACGCAAAAATAGGTTCTGATTTGCGGAAATAGAAAGAGGTCGACGTGACAAGAGGTCCAGGCAAGCGCATCGCCGGCGAAAAGATTATTAGACGACGGATTTTTCAACTTGAGAATGCAACGCTGATTGCAGTGGACTTGAAAGAAAGGGTTCGCACAAATCTCAAATGGCAAGATTAAGATGTTTTGGGGCAGTGGAAAAAATAAAGGGAATACAAAAAAAAGAAAGAAAAAAAACGAGTATTTTTTTTTATGAAAATACTTTGAATGAAAGCGGCAAAACCCTTGAACTTTGCCGCTTTAACTTGAATTAAACTTTTTTCTTTTATTATATTTAACAAGTTGACATCCAATTGTTTTGCTGTTTTCTGAAGAATTAAATGGTGGGTTAGTTTTAGCCACGATTCAATGGGCAATGTTTATTTAAAATTATAGAACATTGTAATGTTAAATAGTTATTAATATTAAATAAAAAAGCTTTGAAATATGAAGTCATTAATTATAAATTTAAATATCTTTAATCATTGCTGAAGGTAGATTAATAATTGGGCTTGGTTTACAAAATCAAGACCCTGTATGTTCGAGTATAGTCTATATTCACAGTATTAGTTTTAAAAACCATTCATATATATTTATCAAACATTAGATTTTTTTTTTTTTTTTGCACACTTTAGGCTAATTAGACCGGGAGCTACAATTTAACGTGTATTCGAACCACTAACAAACATACATGCCACAGCCAGGATTCGAATTTGAAGCCTGTGGTACCAAAAAGGCCAGAGAGCTAACCGTGAACTCTTGTTTTCCTTAAAATAATACAATGTAGTATTAAAAACTCGTTTTAGAGTACAATTAAAAATTAATTTTCGCTCGAGTTATCTCGTCTTATTTCGAAAGATACAAATATGAAATACGAGTATATTCGAATAATCATTTAAGGGATTCAATACTGCAAGGAAAAACCCAGCTTTGAAATTGTGAACAGTAAATTCCATGGAAATTTTCAGCCTTTTTGAACATTTTTATTTTAAGAATTCGTCACGTCTCAAATGTTAAAATCGTGCCGCTATCAAACATTAGAGATTGGAGTAAAGTAATATTAAGAGCTTAGTGTTTAGATGATTAACACTAAACTATTAAGGTATTAAGGTTCGTAATAGTTTAGTAACCTTAATACCTTAATAGTTTAGTGTTAAAGGTAAGGTTAGTTTAACCTAAACCTTTTTAGTTAAAGGTTAGGTTAGTTTGGGTTAAGTTAAAGGTGATTTAACTTAACAACCTTAACTATAAGGCAACCTTAACTATATTTAACTTAACCTAACCTTAACTATTAAGTAACCTTAACTATATTTAACTTAACCTAACCTTAACTATTAAATAACCTTAACTACTTTTAACTTAACCTAACCTTAACTAACTTTTACGTTAACCTAACCTTTTTTAAAAGTTGTATTAAGGTTATGGTTTTTTAAAGTAATATTAATGGTTAATTTATTACTGTGATTTTCACAGTGATTAACTGTATCAAGGATGTATGGAGCAAATAAATGTCAATATCTCTATTCACATTCATAGATTCTGTGGTAACCTAATAGTTATATGCTCGGCTTACGAACCAAGGAAATTACGTTCGATCATAGTCTATTACTTCATGACAATGATAAAATATAGTGATTTTTTGTCACTGTCGAGGAGCAACCGTAAACCAGTGTGTCATGTGTAACACCGTAATGTTACAGATGACACACTGGTAAACCATGATGAAAGGAAAAACCCTCACAGTTATGGCAAGATAAGCATGTCTTGGTGATAAACAACTAAAAATCAAGAGTTACAGAATAAAAGTAAGTGTGATGTGAGAAACCACTTGTTTAGTAAATAGTCTTTAGTAATAGTTTTCTGTAAATAGTATGTATTATTTATCAAATGTATTTTCTTGTTCATTTGGCTCTGGAGTAATGGATTTAATTGTGTGTAATTGCATGTTTATCATTTTTAAATATACGAAATATAAAATTGTATTACTTTTTATAATACATTTATACCTGCATGAGAAAATTTTCTTGCATAAATTTTTTCAATATTTTAATTAAATCCGGGTAACGTCTTAATTCACAACGTTAGCAAGGAAAAATATGTTAGTACATCTCAAAAAGTATAACAAATATTATTGTATAATAACTAGTAATATACTATAAATGATCAATAAAATTTTGTCTTAATCTTTTTCTATCTTAGTAATTTTCTAAAATTGGTATTCCATTAGTAAAATTTTAAAATCAAAATTATTAATGAAAATGATTTTTTTTTAAATGTCGTCTATTTATGTCAGAAATTCAATTAAATAAACAAATTACTTTAAATATGCGATTAAAATATTTTTAAAAATTCAGTAAATAATATTAAAGAAAATAAACCCTTTTATATAGCATTTCTGCTTGATAAATGACATAGTTTAAAAAATGTTCGTCGTTCCAGCTCAATACCACGAACGACAATATTGTAAAAACCAACAACAACTAAATTGATCCAACCAGATCAAGAGCAGAATAATAGTTAGATCGAAATAATATAAATAAATAAGCATATCACTTTTTTATTCAATGAATTTGATTCGTTATAAAGATTTCATATGTGTTTTCCACAAAATTGTTTCCATCTTCTGAATGATAATTTTGTCACCTGAAACTGTACTTGTTTGAAATGTCTCATCCACTTTATAAAAAGTGGAATATAGCTCACTGAAGACTTAAGACTACTATGATTTTTTCAAATTAAAAATAAAATTGCTTCCAATTTTAGCATATATATATATATAATTATGCAAGAGGATGAAGTTAGCATCTTTGTCACAGTAAACAGAAAAAAAAAAAAGCCTGACACTAAGTTATCAGTAGTTTCCGTTCATATCAGAATAGAAGAGTGTTTTTATGAATAA
This sequence comes from Caerostris extrusa, assembly GCA_021605095.1. Classification (NCBI taxonomy): domain Eukaryota; kingdom Metazoa; phylum Arthropoda; class Arachnida; order Araneae; family Araneidae; genus Caerostris; species Caerostris extrusa. The sequence goes on along the minus strand of BPLR01009609.1, from coordinate 42,407 downwards.
TTTTGAACAACTTCTTCAAATCCTTGTCACAGTTTTGATTTCTACACATTTCAACTGCGAGCATCTGTGACGGTTGCGATTTTGTCTGAAGGACTTTGTTGAGCAGTTTTCTTTTTCTTTTTTTTTTTTTTCTGTGACTTTGACAAAATAATCATAATAATCACAGTATTTCTCATCTCTATCATATCCTCGGAACTGCTTTTAAATATATTTAGGAAACTTTTCATTTTTTAATACGTACATCATAGCACACATGATATATATACTACTGTAACCAAGTGAGACCAATTATTATTTTTTTCAAACACTCTTTATTTATTCATCCAAATTTATTTCATCACCTTCAATGTAATCCCCATTTTCTCTCTCTCATATATATGTCCAAAAATTAAGCATAATTGGTAATTATGTAAATAATTAAATAAATCTAAGTTTGAATAGTGATTTTACCATCTCCTCGTTTGTGAAAGCAACGAATGCCACCAGCGGAATCGAACCATAGTTCCCTTTCATGATAATTCTACACGTTACCACTGGACCAAAGCAAACAAAGTTACAAGCATATTTAAAAGAACGGTGGTAATATCGAGTTCAAATTGCAATTTCCGAAATATAAATTAACATTTTGCACCCCTGTATTTAAAATGTATCCTAATAAAATTTAAAGTGCAAAAGATTAAAAGGTCTAAATTTTAAATAAAAGTTTTCCAAAAGAAGTTTTAAGATGTTGTTTTTAATATCTCCTTTTTTTTTTTTTTTTTTTTTATTTCAATATGTTATTTTTGCGAAATTGTTACCATAGTTAGATTTGTACATAATTTAAATTAGGGTAAATAAAAATGCACTTGTAAGAAACTGACACTAAAAACTATATTTCATATAGACATTCAAAATTCTAAAGCCTATTTAAAAATATCGATATTTAATTTCTATTCACAGAGATAGATAATTGATCGTATTTTCATTCGTTATATTTCGATTTGAAGATGATTCTTTTAAAAGTTTTATAATTAATGTTTCTCCTTAATTGTTTCTCTATGTCATTATTTCTTCTTTTATTATAATTCATTTTTATTTCATTACTAAATTATTTCTTCTACTTTATATTTCTTGTTTTGTTCATTAGCTATTTTACGTATTCTTCGTAAGCTTTGAACCTTGTTAAAAAATGCCCTTGTTATTATATATGAGGCAATTTGATGTTAAAATCAGCCACTTACATTTACGGTGATTAAATTTTAATGAAAATTAATCTGATCGTCAACAAATAGTAAATAAATAAAATCACTTTTATTCGTTCTTTAATTTTTTATTGTTTATAAAATATTTGTATCGAGTTTTAAGTTTTAAAAGCTTCTGTTTGGGAACTGTCAATCTTATTAGCAGACATTTTCTTTTTCGAGCTATAGTTGGTAATGAGGGTCGCTTCAACTTTAAGTATTTGCCTGGTATGTGGAAAAATGGTAAAGTGTGCGCTTAATCCCAAGTTTAAATCTACTAGCGGCATTCTTCTAATCACTGATTTAAAAATAAGGAGATTCGATGGCCATGACAACATGGTTAAGTATTTCACATCGACAGTCAGGTTACTTGATGAGAGTTTTCCGCATTTTCTCCTATATGAACTTAACAATTTGGGATAGTTATGTTTAGTAGTCCTCTTGCAAAATATTATTTTCCCATTTATCCTTTGCTGTAACCTGAGTCTTCTAATGTACAATACTAATAATAAGTGCTGGGTTCGTATTCCAGAAGGTATGGCTATTTAGTATTACATGAATAATCAATTAATTTTTTAATAAACCACGGTTGACATGTAACTAATATGTTAACCGAAATATTTAAAATCTTCAGATTCATGTCCACTTTGGTCTTGTATTATAATGAATACAATCTTCTTCTTCATTGTCAGCCCTGCAACAGCCCCATGATGGGCCAAGACCGTCTGCCTACTGGCAGATTTCGAGAGAGGAGATGTTTTTTTACTAGGTAGGGTTGTCAGCCCTACGGCCAACTGTTAAAGCTCTTACAGTCATAGTAGACCGGTACCTACGGTTTAAAGTGAATTCTGAATCACTAGAAACATTCATGGAACCGCCTTGTAACTTGAAAAAATAAGATTTTCATTGACTCGAACTCGAAACCTCTGGCACCGAGCGCCAGAGCATTAGCCACTCAGCCATCCGGATCAATCAATATTATTTTTAATCTGTGGTTTCCATGACAAAACAAAGCAATCTTAAAATAGCCGCAGTTTTCATCGTTATCTTTTGGGTAGTGTTATTTCCATGATATTTATCTCAAATGGCAGATTTAAAACCTGCAGATTCATAACCGATCTGGGAATCCGTTAGAAAGTTTATATAAAAAAAAGCAATATAGAAATTTCAGCTCATAACTTGTTGCTTTTTTAAAATTTCAAAGTTTAAGAGTTGAAAAAAGCAACCTTTTTGACAAAAATTTTTTCAAAGTTTTTCAACAATAAATTAAAAAACTCAATTTTTTATAAAAAAACCAAATACTATTTATTCATAAGAAAAAAATATATATTTGTTCAAATAAGTAGTTTTTCAAAGCAAATTGATGTATTATAAAGTTAGTTTATGATTAAAACAATTAAACATTTACTTACAACATAACATTTCAAACAAAAACAATTCAGCATTTTTCAATAGACGATTTAATTTTTTATGAAGGATTAATTTGGCTCATAACTTGTTATTTTTAAGTTTCAAACACGACTCAAAATTTTCATTTGTTAGTTGGCTTTACATCGAATTATATTCATAAAGAACTTTGCTCACGAATATGTCGATCCGCAGATAGTCAGCACTCCAAATTCCAACTTCTTCACCTCACTTTAGCAATCTGGAAGACTATTCCATGCGTCGAATAATATAAGTGCCTCAACTTTTAGTAATTTCTTTTAAAGCTGTCCACTTTTGTTACGTTATGTATACATTTCTGGACCTCAACTCTGCCAACTTGCTTTTCAACTCTGTAAATTTTCCACTCGTATCTCGTGTCAACAGTTAAACTGGTTTTATCGCGATATTGCTTTACAAATTCAAAATGAAGTAATTTACCGCTCTGAATATCTTCTTTCAAAAAGAATTAATTTTTCTTCAAAAAACAAACCAATTCTTGTACCAAAACGTAGCTGGGTTTCCCTTTCCTTGCAGTTTTAGATTCAGCTCATTTAATTTCGCTGTGATATCCACCATAAAGTAAAATTTTTTGCAACCATTTGTCGTTCTGTAATTCAGGGTGATTAATGCCTTTTTCATTTAGGAATGTATTTATTTCATTCAAGCACAAAAAGCAAAACATTTCAACACCTTACCTTTGGAATGCCATCTCACTTTATTGTTAAGAAGGAGGTCAATACTGAGTCTCCATTTCGTTTAAGAATTCTTAAATTGACGATGGTAGAGTGCTTGACAAGATGCTGTTAACAATCTTGATTACCAAATTCATGACCTCAACTCTTTCGGCCGGAAATGTTTGGGCACAAAGCGCTTCTTGGTGTAATATGCAGTGAAATGTAAGAATTTCATGGTTTATTTTGCTCTGAAAAATCGTTGTTGCCCCTTTATTTTTTCCTGTCATACTTCTGGCTCCATCAGTTGCTATTGAAACGATTTTATTTAAATCGATCTTATTGTCTTCAAAAAGCATTTTTGTACGGCATTCGCTATATCTTCCCTCTAGTTTGTCCCTAGAGTGGTAGCAATCCTAGTTCTTCTTTTGGACCTTAGGAAGACATATATCTGACAAAAAGGTCAACTTGTGCCGTGTCTTTTATGTCGCAAGACTCATCTATAGCAAGTGATACGGCAGAAGAAGGTGAATATCTTCCACCTGCAAATATGTTACGTTTGAAGACATTTTAGCTATTCTATCTTGTACTGTTTTTAGTGGATAGTGGCAAATCTTTGATTTTTTTTTTACAAGATTTCTGGTTTGTTTTTGAAATCACGAAACAGTTCTTCAGATGCACGTATGAAGCAATCTTTGACATCTCACCATTAGGGATTGCAATACCGGGATACAGAATACCGGTATTTTGAGTCATTTGTACGATTTTGTAATACCGGTATTCACAAGTTTAAATACCGTTTTCGGTATTTATTAGAAATTTAGAATTCTTAACTGTGAAAGAATTCTTATCTGTGATTCTTATTCAGAATTCTTATCTGAAAACTAGGAATTCTTATCTGTGAAAACAAGGTTGTAGTTGTGAAGAAAATGTGTAATATTTCGATAGTTTTTTAAATTGGTAAGTTTGTTATTCACATTGCATTTGCATATCATACTTTTTAGAGTTCAAATATTTTCGGATTTATTATATATACTCATAAATAAATTAGAATTGGCGGTAACTAAAAAAATTTTCAAAAAATAACAAAATACAATACAGAAATCAACTATATCCAAAACAATCCGACGAGAAATAGATTTATTTGAAGATGAGGGGAATTTAGAGGTAAATACTTGGAAAAAGTTTATTGCGCTTTGCTAACAGTTCCACCACAGCGTAGATGCTGAAAGAGCGTTTTCGACAGCTGGTAATTTTTTGCACAAAATTACATTCCAGGTTTAATGATAGTACAATTGATGCATTATGTTTTTTAAGATCACATTTCTAAAATTTGTAATAGTACCACAGACTGAATAATGATATTTACACTTTTTTTTTATTTAAATAAATAAGATGTTCCTTTACTTTTTTTCGATTCTTTGTATACTGTCATAGTTTATAAGTTACAAATTTTTTTGTGATATTTACATTCTCTAATAAAACTGGTCATTTTCTAAAATTTCTACTGTCTGTATTAAACCGGTATCCCGGTATTAAGATCTAAAAAATACCGAATACCGGTATTGAACTTTTGGTCCGATGATGCAATCCCTACTCACCATCTGTGAATGGTTTGCCTTTTTTTTTTTTTTTTTTTTTTTTTTTTTTTTTTTTTTGCAATTTCTAGTGGCGCCGCAAAGAAGCCAAATTCGAATGAAACCTACAAAGAAACATCCGACGACGGCGTCATTCGAGAGCTTCCGACCGGCTGACGACGCGTGTCACGGGAGGGGTGTGGTTAAAGCGACTACAAGTGGCTGAGAGATAGAATCGGTGCCTAATCCTCGTTAATCGATTCAGAGCAATTTTTAAATGTTTTTTTTTTTTTTTTTTTTTTGGATAAAATAAATAATATTTGCATATGGAACTAAAAGAGCCGCAGCTTCATATCCAAAGAGCCGCATGTGGCTCATGAGCCGCAGGTTACCGACCCTGGCTTAGATCATTCAAAACGGAATTATTAATATTTGGAATGGAATTATAAATTTTTTTTTGCAGTTTTATTCACAAATTGTTTAAAACTTGGGAGGGAAAGAAAGCATGTCTGATATCATCATTTCAGGAAAAACCAAGGCGAACTTGTAATCATACGTAGGGATTTTATTTTCAAGTCTTTGTATGATTTCGAAATTCGACGGAGCAGTAGATCCCAAATAGGGCTCGCATATGCAAGTATTGGACGCAAGTAAGCAAGATACATAGACATAGTAGAATTCCTACAAATGAGTGGATATAGTACACGAATGCATCTATTAAATTTATCCCTAAGATAGTTAATGTGAGGGAGCATAATTTAATTTATGATCTAAGATTACACCCAAATATTTAGTTTGCCCAGCCCAATTAATAGGATTATTATAAATTTTGATTGAAGGAGTATTAAGAACCCTTTTATGCGTGAATAGTACTGCTTCGGTTTTCTCAACGTTTAATTGAATTTTCCATTTTATAAGCCATTGTTCAAGAGGATTAATATAATTCTGAAGGTTTTTACTAATGATAAAATGTTTACGACCTTGAGTGAGGAGTGCTGTATCATCTGCAAAAAGACTGATTTTCACATTATAAATTTCCAGGAATATCATTAACGTAAAGATTGTAGAGAAATGGTCCAAGTATTGAACCTTGGGGAACGCCAGCCTGAATTTTTGAACAGAAGAATCTGTGTTTACCAATGGAGACCACAAAAGTTCTATTAGTAAGATGATTTTGAATAATTTTTAATAAGAAAAGGAGAAAAGTTGAAAATAATTAACTTATGGATTAACCCATTGACCCAAACTCTATCAAATGCCTTTTCTAAAACTGAACCATCATTTCAACTACACTCGCCGTTCATTTCGACACTTTTCTTTCGGACCAATAGGAAACTCTCCTATAGGGATTAGCTGCGCCCACGACTCTTTTACTTCTACCCTTTTACCAATCCCTAGAGCAGATTTCTCTCTATAATGTACAAAGGTCAGCCTTAATTCCCAAATAAATTTAATCAAATCTTAATTTTTATACACTTATTTAATTTTAATTTTTTATAGTTTATATTCTCCTGATCAAGGAAGCAATTCTAGCCTCAAAGGAATTCTCCTTAATTTGTATAGTTTAAATTCTCTATTCTCCTGAATCCGCGTTAAACTGTATGTCGTGGTCTAATCAGCCTAAAATGTGCACAAAATGACCGTAGAACAACAAACCAAACCTTAAAATAATGTAAACTGTCATAGTTTAATTTCATTTTGAAAAAAAAAGCGATTAAAAGAAAACCCAATGCTTTGACCTCAACCACCTTTCCATGATCTGTTATGGACTTGTTGCTTATAAACGTTTCTCAATTTAAGAGGGACAAACATTTTTATCCATTCGAAGAATAGCCTCCGATAACAAAAGAATGAGCATCCAATTAAAAGAGCCCACACCTCTCCCAGGAAGAATTTCGTAAATCCATTTCGCAAGAAATCTTTGGAAGGTGCTTTACTCTCTGTTCGTTCCGGTCAAAAACAACATCAACAGAAATGAGCATCCGAGATCTATTGTGCTTTTTTACCTCTGCGTGCTCCTAAATAATCGAGCGAACGTTGGTCCTAATTAATAGCGAATAATTGGATTTCCTAACACATTCAAAAGTCCATTGTGTTCTTTGTTATTAAGATACAGTGGCCTCGGAGTATTTGTCGGATTGCAATCTCTTTGTTGATGGCACAGGTGAAGGAAGCTATCAACCAAACAACCCCAAAAATCGAATCTGATTGGGTTATTTCACTAAATAGATTCCTTTGAAGAAACTTTTCAGATAAAAAGCATCTTAACTTGGGAATGTGAAGTTAAAAGGATTTCTAATTCTAGATGCTCTTAAAGTGTATAACATGGTTTACTGTGTGGTATTCAAAACTACTCATGGAAATAATAACAGAGGAAATTCATCTTTATCATGAATTGCTGTCAATTTTGGAATTTAGAATGTCATGTCGCTGTTGAGTAAAAATAAATTCATGGATTATACACAATAATAAATTAGTAGTTGTGGAAACACTTGAAAATATTGCTGGCTTCAAACTCATTTTGCTCAAAAGAATAACAATAAACAGTTCAAATTGATTTAAAAAGTTCAAATTAATATGGACATTTCTATTAATGATATATCAAATTCTATTAATGACAAATCAATCAGAACTAAAATTTCTATTAATGATATAAGAATGATATCAATCAGAATTAAAATTTCTATTAATGATATAAGAATGATATATCAATCAGAATTAAAATTTCTATTAATGATATATGAATGATATATCAATCATAATTAAAATTTCTATTAATGATATATGAATTATATATATCATACATAATTAAAAATTAATGACAGATGAATGATATATCAATCATAATTAAAATTCCTATTAATGATAGATGGATGATATATCAATCATAATTAAAATTTCTATTAATGATATATCAAATGAAAATTATTAATTATTTTCTAAGAATATAAAACTAAATTTTGTATTGTTAAATTTTTTTTTATATATCTTGCTTTTAAAAGGACAAATAACAGAATTTTAATTCGGTATTTTTTCTGCAAATAACAATAATTTAGTAATCAGGCCATCTTTATTATAGCATTTTTGCTTGATTTTACAAAGATTAAATTTCTGAAACATTTCAGAGCTGTGAAAAGTTGAAAAAAAAAAATTTATTCTACAGCCATTAATTTATATAATAATCTTGTTTTTTATAATTTTTAAATTTTTGAAGTACTAAATATAGTAAAAATAAAGTTTTTAATTTCTTATAATCAATCCACATTTCAGATCTAAATAAAATTGAACAATTACTAAGGGATAATGAACCAAAAAAAAAAAAAGTCGAAACATCAAAATAAGTCCTCCCTTGTTACATGTTAATTTATGAACATTGCAATAATTTGTTAGTAATAATATGTATATTTAAAATCCAATAACGTTTGTAAAAATATTTTCTTTTTAAATTTCATAAAAATAATGAAAATATTTTAAAAAAGATATCAATTAAGTTACTTAATAAATAACCTAATAATCGCTTTCAGAAAGTTCGGTTCATAAGTTCTCAAAAGCAAATCCTGCTCAGTTAACAAGAAAATTATATCCAAATCTAAATGTTCTTCTGGACATCGACAAATTATCACAGTACTGAAATTTCCTGACAATTCGAATGCAAGTATTGCATATAAGAGAGAAGTTGATTGGTTGGTGATGTTTCATAACTTAAAGCCAATTTTAAGCAAGCTGCTTTGCACAATATAATAATCGCTTTAAAAAGGTTTAAAAATAGACCAAGTAAATAAAAATATTTATAATCGAGTTAATCTTTACTGATAAAGTAGTATTTAAAAATTATTACAAATAATCAACATAAAAATATAAAACTTTAAAACATTTATGATGCCATTATATTCTTTAAGCAGTATCCCTAACAGACAATTTAAAAGCAATGGCCTTCTAATTTTATTGTTGCTTTCGAAGTATTACATATTGTATCAACCTTAACATGCGCATTTTATTCTTCACTATTCATCGATTCCTTTCAGAAGTATTCGGAGATATTTGAGTTTCTTCTGATTAACAATTGTAGATAGGAGTTCTTTACAGCGATTCGAGGAGGTACAATTTGAGATACTACAGAAGTGGATATAAATGGTACAAATACGACAGTTGTAGATGACCTGTGTGTAAATTTAGGGATTCAAGTTGTTAAAGCCCTTTTTAGTGATGGACAAATTGTAGCCAATAAATTTAAATAATCAACAGGCTAATAAATGTTAATAATCCCACAGATACACAAAATAAAAAGGTTAAATGATCAATATAATTAAGGTTAATAATCACACAGGTTAATAAAGATTAATAATCAAACAGGTTAATAAAGATTAATAATCACACAGGTTAATAAAGATTAATAATCACACAGGTTAATAAAGGTCAATAAACACACTTAATAAAGGTTAATAACCACACAGGTTAATAAATGTTAATAATCACACAGGTGTACTTGGCGGTTGTTTTATTTCAGCAATACTTTAATTTTCGTCACTTCTGCGTAGGACAGTTTTCAATCATTGAGCTATTTTTATTAGTTCGGATATTATAAGATATAAATTCTGGGAAATTTAAATTTCTTAAAAAAAAAAAAATTCTTTTTTTTTTTCGATTTTCTATTGAGAATGGGATTTCAAATTCGATGGAAGTGGCTGCTGACAATTAGCAGGCTTAGTACATTTTGGCTTCTGCTTCACAATATGTTTGGGAGTGATCAGTGAATAAAAAATGAGGATTCGTCTGTAGTCTACGGTAAGCATGTTGAGAATGTTAATATTTTTGACAATTGAGGTATTTCAATGGATTTGAATGCAAGATCAAACATGGCACTTAAAGTATTTGGCAGCCATGCATCAATACGTATGTTGTTCACCACAACACAACGAGTTTTGTCTTTCTTAACATTGATCTCATCATTGTTCATAATCTATGTACCCTAAAAGCTCTACTTTGAAGCAAATGATGGCGTCTAATCTGCCCATTTTAACAACAGTAAGGGTGTCATCCTTTCTCGCTCGTGCAATTTCAAATTATGCATCGGTAAAAATAAATTTATTGACTGGAAGTTATACATTTCTAGAAGATGGTGAATGAAGTATATTGCATAATTTTGACTGTTTCGTTGCACTATCAGATCATGATTTTTCAAGGAATAGATAGAATATAATCAGATCAAATTTAATATTTATAAAATCTATAATAAATGAATGAGAAAAACAATGATAAAATACCGAGACATACATCAATAATAGGACATCACATACATATTGTAAATTAAAATGTTAAGTTTTTTATTAAAATCTTTCATCAATTTGGTTTACTCATAATTTCGTTTAATTTAACAAAATATTATCATGATGGTTTTCAGTGCAGTTTAATATCTTTTTTTTTTTTTGGTCATTTCAATTGCATTATGAGCGACCACGTCATTGAAATGATGAAAATTGCGTCTCTGTTTTTTACGCAACGTTTTTAATCTATTGATCCATTTACAAAACATATTCTTTGTTAAAAATATTTTCTAAGGAGGACTTGAAAGAAATTGTCCCTTTTAAAAAAATCATTTTGGGAAAAATGTTATGAATTTCTTAATACAATAAATCAAAATAATTCATATGACGGACAATAAGGAAATATTTTTTTTTTTGTTACTGAATAAACAACTAAAGTTTCCAATGAAATATTGTCCACCCTGGCTTATTGACTTTGATGAAGGTCGGTGTAATGAAGCGAGAAATATGATATTCGGGAAATATAACCTATTTTTATATTGGGTTCTTTAATTACTATGCTATGGTTCATGTAGTTCAAGTTAATTTTGGAATTAACTGGATGAAAGGTTTTGTAAAGGTTTGTGAAACGGATCATTGAAGAAAGCTGTCAAACAATTGGAAGTAATTATTTTCTTTTTTATATAAAAGCCATTTTTGATACGATCAGATGATCTCTGATATTTTGTATTGTAGTAGTGTGAAAATTCATACAATGATTGACTATTTGAATAAAAGCCTTCATATATGATTGCGGAAATATTCTTTTAAGACACTTTCCGTCACACTCTCTGACTGGAGCTGAATGCTTTTCTTCATAAACATTAAAATATGATTTCCTGAAAAGTTGATGGAATATCAAGAATATTTATTGAATATCATGCTTCAAATGTTTCTTTACTTGTGTAAAGGACCAATAATTATTTCTATCAAAAATTGTTTTATTTAACAGCATCTTATATAATAAAATCGATCAATCGGCTAATTGGCTAATGCTCTGGCCATTGGTACCATAGGCTTCAGCTTCATATCCTGACGGTGGCATGTATGTTAGTGGTTCGGAATCCGCGTTAAACTGTAGGTCTCGGTCTAATTAGCTTAAAGTGTGAAAAAAAAAAAACACTGTAGAGTGACAAACCAAACCTCTATTACAATTATAATTTGATCCGCTCTTTCCTTCAGCAAGTGTATGTCGTATGTAGTAGGGATGTAATTTTTTACTATGAGATTATTACAAAATTAAGTAAAATAATTTTTTATTCCCATAAAATTGTGTTTAAGTATAAAGAAGTGATATGTAAATAATTTTTATCAAAATAGCTGAGGATTAAGTTAAATGATAAACTTAAATGCATACAAAAATACTGACAAATCGAAAATTGGATTTAATCAAACAAAAGTAATGAACATAAGTAATTTACTTGAAATGTTATAGTAAAGTAATGTACTTTAATGTTGTAGTAAAGTAATATACTTAAGTAATGTTGTAATAAAGTAATGTACTTAAGTAATGTTGTAATAAAAGTAATGTACTTAAGTAATGTTGTAATAAAGTAATGTACTTAAGTAATGTTGTAGTAAAGTAATATAAGTAATGTTGTAATAAAGTAATGTACTTAAGTAATGTAATAAAGTAATGTACTTAAATAATGTAATAAAGTAATGTACTTATAATGTGACGTAAAAAAAGAATAGCAAAATGGTTAAGGTTAACAAAAGTCTTGCAGCAAATTCATGTGACAGGGTATTATTTAGTAAATTATTTAATAAAAAATATTGATCAATGAATTTGAAAAAATTAATTATAATTTATAAATTTTACAATAATTTATTATTTGATTTATTTTTATTGTAATTTTTGAATAATATTAATGATACTTAAATATATGCCTTGTCACATGAATTTGCTGCAAGAATTGCTTTCTTTCTAACTAATTTCCTGTTATTACTCTTTGAGAATCGTCAGTTTTTTTTTTTCTGAAACCTTGTATGAACTGTAACCGTAACTAATAGTATGAATTATGTAATATTAATTCTTAAAAACTAAAAACTATTTGCTGACATAGGATGTATTAATAAAATATAAAACTTTTAGCAATAACTAAAAAGGTATTACCATATAATATTAAAATTTCATTTCAATTTTAAGCAAAAGTTTGGATTATACTACAACCTATTGTAACCGTGTTCCCTCCTACGCACTACAAGAGCGCCCCCTTGTGGCATTCAGGAGAAATGGCCAGTAGGCATCGAGACTCTCACCCGAAAGGAAGTACTGCGCAACCGCCGCTACCTCAGAGACGTTTAGTTTACAGTCTCTCATCCCCAGAGGAAGTTTCTTTATTAGAAATGGAATCCTTCCACGAATTTTTAATTAAATGTCTTTAAATCTGTTAATTATTGTATGTGTATAGGGTGTTTGTGCGAGTGTAAATAAAACTGTGTGTTCTCAAACCTATGTCTCAACCCAATCACACCCAGATCTAGCTGCACAAACAACCGAAAACACTAGACTAAGCTTTTATTCCAAGAAATGAATTAAGAGCTGTAATGATTTTAATTGCTTGGGGAAAGTGCAGATAAATTTTATGTAGATTAGAGAAAATATTTCCTCCATTAAAATTTTTTTTATTTAGGGCTATTTTCTTTAAAGTATATATAGATAGCAAATAGTTGCATCTCAAAAACAGCATCGTTAAATGTCAAATAAGGCAGCTGTTTTTCATTTAAAGATTTATAAATTTTATAATAACTAAATATATATTAATTAAGAAAATTTCGGAAATTTTAGGAAATTTATCTATTGTAATAATGAGGCTTTTTTGTCTGTTCTCGATCCAAATGTAGTTTTCCATTTCTATGACTAATAGCTAAGTAGATTGAATAAAATTTAATATCTGGCCATTTTTAAAGTCATTTAAATGTATATTATTTTTTAAACAAGTTAAACTTTCAGATAATTACTTTCAAATCGGCAGAATTTAAGTCTCTAAAGACATGAAAATTTCATGAGTAAACCTTTTAAATTTGATTCAAGTGATTAAACTATACTATAGATATTTTCACCGGAAAAAATTTTCTTTTTGCTTTTTTCTATTCTTATAAATTATTCTACTGTTTTTATTTTGATGTAATTACATGTAGATATATGTATGTTCTTATTTTGTCTGTAATGTCTTTTTAATAGAACACTCCTATTTCAGAGATTATTCTTTATTTTGTACATCAGTATAAAGGTCAAGGGTCAATACAATTTTCATTTCATAGCTGTTGGGTTTGCTTGTGAAAAATGATACTGTCAACATTTCAAATTATTGCATTCAAAAATTTCATTAATTTTTTTGAATTGATTATGCCGATTTGTGTTGTATTTGAATAATTAACCATAAGTAATTGGGCTTTTGTATAGCTATAGAATTTATAATCTCAACAGATTAATATTTATTTAATTAATGAAATATTGTGTTTATAAAAAGTACTGAGAATGTTTTTTTTGGGGGGGGGAATGACAATTTTTAATACTTGTTGATGCTTAAATGGATTAATTCAAAACACTATAAAGATTGAAAAAAATAACTTTTCTCTACTTGAATTTGAATGCCACTTTTTCATCTTCTTTACTGACGCTACAGCCTCATGGTGGGCCAAGGATGAATGCCACTTAGTTAGAAATATTTATCTGAATAAGTTTATACTTATATCATTGAAAAGAAGAAAATTCCTTATAAGATTTCATTCTCCGGATTTAAAAGACTGTAAGCATATGGAATTTAACAGATCACCTTAGTACATACATTGAGAAATATGTGCATTAAGGAATCAAATATCTTTAGTTTTTTTCATCCATTTGCTTATCTAAATCATAGTGAGATTTAATTGAGTCCGATTGTGGTAAGGTTGAAATCATGTTTCTTTGAAGTTGTGGTGGTGTTTTTTAGTTGTCTTAGCGTATTAAATATAAATATAACTCAATTACCCTTAGAAAGACATGCAGGGTGGGATTTTTTCACCATTTCTTACTTGTAGTTACAAAACTAGGTGTAGGGACTACATACTACTGTGCTCAAAAAAAAAGTAAGATCAATTTTTATTTTTTTCATAAACTCTTTATTTGTTCTTCTAAATTTATTTCATCGCCTTCAAAGTATTCCCCTCTGGACACAATGTAATTATGTCACCGTTTTTTCCAATCCTCAATGCATGCTAAAAAGTCATTGGCCGGGACGGCCTTCAAAGCGCACGCTGATTCACGTTGAATTTTTTCAATCGACTCAAAACGGTGTCCTTGGAGTGGTCTTTTTCAGTTCAGGGGATAGCTAGAAGTCCTACGGTGCTAAATCAGGTGAATACGGGGTTTTGGAACGATATGCGTTTCATTTCTGGTAAAAAAAGTCACGAAGAATCAATGCAGTGTGAGCTGGCGCATTATCGTGATGCAAAAACCAAGAGTTGCCTGTGGCCTCATTTTGGGAATAGCTTCACGCAAACGACGTATAATACTCAAATAATATTCCTTGTTGACAGTTTGGCTTGGCGGAAGGAATTCGAAGGCGGAACGGTAATCGAAAGACTGGCTTGCTCTTTTCGGTCTTGCCTCACCCTTGTCAGGATATTCGTTCGATTGATCGATTGTTTCCGGGTCATAAGCATAAATCCAAATCTCATCTTCAGTTATGATGCATTTCAACTTGTCCTGATAGTCAGAAAGCATTGTTTCACACACTTCAACGCGACGATGTTTTTCCAAAAAAATTAGTGTTTTCGGTACCAATCGAGATTTGACGCGTTTGAGGCCCTAAACATCTTTTAAAATTCCAATATCATCAGCAAGGTCTCTAATTGTAAATCGATTGTTTGAAAGCATCAAATCTTTAATTTTTTGGACGTGAGCTTTATCGGTTGAGATGGATGGTCGACCAGAGGGCTCTTCGTCTTCAACGCGTTCTCTGCCTTCTTTGAACTGTTTATACCACTTGTAAACTTTTTTCTTTGATATAGTTTGCTCACCGAATACCTTCTGCAACATTCTATACGTTTCCGCAAACAAAATTGAATGCAAGTTCTTTGCTCAATTAATTTAGACTTTTCAAAAATCGCCGCAATCATTTTTAGCGTCTCACAAAGTTAAGAGTAACTCAAACATTAATGAATATTTTGACGTTAAATTTCACACAGATGTTAATGAAAGTGCCAATAACCTAAAAAAAAAAAAAAAATTGAAATTCCATATGCTCGGGAAATTTCAATTTTCAATTCAAATTTCCCGGGCATATGAAATTTCAATTTTTATGGAACTTTTTGGGCACTGTAGTAAGTTGTATCCTAGGTAACTTTGAATCTAATTCAAATCTGTGGTATAAATAGCGAATGACCAGCAATCAAGTGTGCCCACATTAGGGGAAAAAAAATAAGATCATGTAAGACTCCTTTCACCAAATTCATAAAACCGTAGTCTTCCGAAACTAGATCGATCACCCAAGCAGATGCAATGAGTAATCTGTGCATCAAGAAATGAAAATCAAAATAAACGCTTGTAGTTTTCGCCCATCTAATTGCTTCACCTTTAATACAGAAACTGGCCTCTTCTTTCATCGGTAGAAAATAGCGCTTATCAAGATTCTTTCTATTTTGCTCAAAGGGAAGAAAAAGGACTTTCTATTGGGAGGCGGACTGACCAGGGGCCGGCTTTTTGAGAGCACTTAGGGCTTCTTGATGCCGAGATGAAAGCCGGGCGGCCATTGATTGGGCTTCGGAGGAATTCTCTTTCGGAACTTTGTGAGTAAACAACAGCTGTTCTCGATGACTGCTAAGAGGAAGAAGATAAATCACACTCCAATAACCCTAGCGAGACTTCAAGGCACATGTGATTTCTATTAAATCCCTCAGATGAGAAAGATGATACTACAGCTTTTCTGTAGGAAAACATTGATCTGATGGATTATTTTTTATATCTAAGAGGGATGAGATATTTGTATATCTTTTTAAGACCTGAAAATGTTTTATATTTTTCAATTTCTACTATTAGTTCACACTCTCCCTATATATATTAATATATCTGGTTCAAATTTTCAATCGTTAATAAAAATGCTTTTTTATTCCTCCACTCAAGTTCAAATTTAAAAAAAAGAAACGCATTTATAAACAATGCATTTACAATATAGGTTATTATAATGTTTGACTAAGTTTTACGTAATCAAAGGCTAACAATGTTGCAACTCATCTGGCAAGCCTGTGCTGTGCAGACAAAAAAGCAGTTGATCAAATTTCTACCGTATGGAATAACTCAAACTGGAATAGAATGAAGGAAAACAATGCCGATTTAAGATTTTGCGCGGTTTTTAATAAATAAATATTAAACATAAAAGTCTTCTGATATTTTAAAGAAAAACATGTACATTTACAGTTATATCAGCCCGATGTATGACTACAATATATTTCTATTGTTTTAATAAATTTAGGTCTGCTAAATGACCTTTATTCAAATAAGACTTCCTCGCATTTTGACATTAAACACTGACGGGGATTCGAAGTCGAAAGCAAGAAGTCAAGCAATTTTTTAAGATGTAGTAGTCAGAAATTGGTTAAAAAATTGTTTTTTCAATTCTACTATTAGTTCACACTCTCCCTATATATTTTATATATCTTGTTCAAATTTTCAATCGTTAATAAAATACTTTTTATTCATCCACTCAAGTTCAAATACATTTTTTTAACTTGTAGTGGATGACACTGGATGTTAATACAGTTTTTTTCAAATGTTAATTCAGTAATTAAATTTAATTAATTAATTTTAGGTTTTTTTTTAGATTTAAGTTGCATGATACAATGATGACCAATAGATGGCGCCAGATGTAAGAGGAAAATTTAAACTTTATTTATAAAGAACTTTCTGCAATATAGTGAAAAAAAGTAGAAATTGACTTTAAATTTTTTTTTTCTTTGTATTACTTGTTTCTATCTAAGATCGATGAGATATTTGTATATCCCTTTAAGACCTGAAATATTATTTATATTTAAATTTTACTTTTTATAATTTTCAGTAGACCTTGACTCCAATCATACTAAAAAAATTAATTAAAATAATCTATGCCTGCCCCCCTGAGGCATGGGGCAGTCAGCACAATCGGGGGATCAAGTTTTCCATGAAAAATTTCAAAAATGCCTCACCAGAACGATCGTACGTTCTCGGGATTGAAGGGATATATTTATTGCAAAAGTGTTTTTTTTTTCTTTTGTAGAAACACATAATTTTGAGTTAGCTCTTATTCATGTAAATATTTGTATTAGATTTAAACTTCCTGTCGCAATATCTACCTGATAAGTAAGGTTTGTGTAATTTGCTCCGCATTGTAATTTATCCTTTATTTTTGCAATTTTCACTAATTTGCATGTAAATTCTGACAATTTACATGCTTTCATTACAAATACTTTTTATTGGATATATTTTATTTTGACTGTGTTACATGTTTTTTGTAGAAAACCACAAGATTAAACTAGTTTTGTATCTGAGATTATTTTCAAATTTTTGATTAAATCCATCTTTGCTGTAGGAGAACATTGATCTGATGAGTTAGTTTTGTGAATAATAATACTCAAACTTTTTATAGGATTCATAATTTCTTTATTGATTCATTTTTTTCTGTCAATACTGGGAATATAAATATTTCCATATAAATTGTTAGCGATGTTAAAAAATAGTTTAGAAATATGTATTGGATACATTCTTTCTGTTGAAACACGCTTATCTGATGAGTTGTATTGTGTATATATTTATTTCATTAGCATTGAATGCGTTTTTCCCATCAGAGAACATGTTGTCTGATAATTAATTCTGAGCATGCAATATTTTAATATTTATCCAAAAAAGTAGAATGTTTTTTATTTACAAAAAGACGCTTAAAATAAATTGTATAAATGAAGATATTAATTTATTACTGCTATGAAATTGATTTTGTTGGTGAAGGCTTTTGGTTCCTTTTTTTTGTATAGTATATTTTTATTAGATTTATTTAAATTTAAATCTGCTTTTTTTAAAATAGTTTGCTTGATTTTAAAGGGTCACTGGCTTGATGATATCAATGCTTTTGTAACATTAATACGACCTCAAAGCTTGCTAATGAAATTTCCTACTAAGCTGCGATAGAAATGTAAGATTTTATATGCAAACTACATGTGCCCTTAAATTATTACTAAAGTCTGGTCTGTTTGTTTTAACCTGTAAATCAATGTAGTATTAAAGATTTATCTCAGTTCCTACCTCTGCGTTTTTTAAGAATGAAACAATTCGTTAAATTACTTTGTATATGAAATTGCTAATGTTAACGCAACGGAACTGATGTAAATGATGCCGCATCTTGAGATTCGTCCATGTGTGTCGAATTTCTAGCTACAAGATTAATTGCGCTGAAATTATCTGGTATTTTATATTGAAATATTGTTAAACCTGAACCATGAGAAAGTTTTGTACCAATTTTTAAACGTTTATTTTTATTCAGACTCGAAAGTATTATTAAACAATATACAGAAATCTTAAAATTTTGAAGTTGAACTAAATATTAACAATTCTAAAATAATTCTAATCAAATAAT
The DNA here is from genome assembly GCA_021605095.1 of Caerostris extrusa. NCBI lineage: Eukaryota > Metazoa > Arthropoda > Arachnida > Araneae > Araneidae > Caerostris > Caerostris extrusa. The sequence goes on along the minus strand of BPLR01009609.1, from coordinate 23,620 downwards.
TTCAGTGAATAACAATTCTAATCTAATAATTTCATTGAATAACAATTTAATCTAATAATTTCATTGAATAACAATTCTAATCTAATAATTTCATTAAATAACAATTCTAATCTAGTAATTTCATCGAATAGCAATTCCTAATCTAATAATTTCATTAGATAACAATTCTAATCTAATAATTTCACCGAATAATTTCTAATCTAATAATTTCATTGAATAATAACAATTCTAATTTAATAATTTTATTGAATAATAACAATTCTAATCTAATAATTGTTTACGAAATATATTTAACAATTATAATCTATTAATTTCATTGGATAAGGCAAGAAGTGATTATAAAAACAAAGTAGTTTCAAACTCAGTTGCAGCTTGCTTGTGTGATAATACTTGGGGTTAAAATAATAAGCATAACTTTTTCAATCTAGGATTGTTTGAGCCAATCTCGAAAGTTGGTAATATTATAAAAATACCGCAAAACCTTCAAAAATAATCCATATCTTCTTTATAATCGAAGAACTTCAATAATCTTAGTGTGTGCTTATAATTAAAAGTAAAAGAATAATAACATATAAAAAATGAAATAAGAAATGAAAGATTTGCACACTTAATTAAAATTAAAATAATGTAAAAAATATAAATGTAATGATTTAGAATTAACGTAATAAGAAAAATTTCTCAAAGCAACGCTAACCCAAAGCATATTTATCTTCTTCATTTATCTAGAAGACAGTCATATTTCTGTCATCACATTAATTATATTCAGCTTCTTGATTATGTTTATCGTCCATTTATTGAAAATCGGATATTAATGTGGCTACAGCATTTCTTTACATGGATTAATTAAAAGAGCTGATGTTAGACAGTAATCGATAGAGTAAGTAATATCTCTGGCTTTTTCGGTAAGTTGATGCATAAGCATGCCTCATTATGGACAATTATGAGGGGAAGGGTTTTCGGGCATGTAATTTTTCCACTACAGTGAAGAGGTAAATCATTCAATATTATAAACCAAGTACTTGTAATATCCCAAGTGAGATAGATAATTAATTTTCAGAAATTTGGTTTTCACTAACATTCCTTATTACTACGGAGTTTATTGTATTTACAGATAACAAAAGACCGCAGAGGGATGGTTTCATAAGCAAGACCTGTTATTTATTTGCTTTGCTGATGAAATTCCTTGTAATATTTGGTAACAAAGTATAAGCCACGCAACACAGTGTGTTGAGTTTCACTCATAGCCCAGGGGTAATGCATGTTAGCAACCATGTAAGAGAACACTGGTTCGATTCTGCTCTTTGAAATGCCCCACACTTACGATTTTAACAAACGAATAGCTTCGGTTGAGACTGTCTCGCATTAATAGTTGGACTGCCTGATTAAAATTGTCCAAGTTTTATACACTCATGTCCATAAATTAAGGATCATGAAAGTTCAGGCAAAGAAAGAGACAGAAGCAAAACAAATTTGACTTATTTGTAGAGTCTATTTATTAAACAAAAAAGGTAAAGAGCAAAAAAGATGCTATATGTTTGACATAATTAATAAAAATTGCGATTTTTACTCCTGGAGCAAATTTAAAAAAAGAACCTATTTACAAAAAAACAGTATAACATGGTTAGTATGATGGTTAATATAGAGTATGTCTCCTGGACGATGCAATACAGGCCTTACAACGCCTAGGCATGCTGAGTATCAAATTATCAATCTGATCTTGGGGAATATTACACCACTCATCAAGCAATGCCCTCCGAAGTTCCGGTTGACAGGTGGGAGGGGGTTTGACGGGCTGCAGTTCGTCGGCCAAGCATATCCCACACATGCTCTATTGATTCAAGTCCGGTGAGTATACTGGCCAATCCATACGGGTGATATCCTCCAATTGAAGGCATTCATCTACAATGTTTGCACGGTGAGGACGGGCGTTGTCATCCATAAACAGAAATTCAGCACCCATGGCGCTCCGAAACAAACCTACATGTTGTTCCAGAATGACATCCCGATAGATGTGGCCTGTCATCGTTACACTCTGAATATGCAGGTCAGTTCTGGAACCAAGAATAATTCTTCCCCAAACGAGCCATCCTGCACCACCGTAACGGTGTCGTTCAATGGTGTTCTCTTGGTGGTAACGGGTACCTGGCGCTCTTCATATGAAAGTCCGGCGAGAATCAGACTGCAAACTAAACCTGGACTCGTCGGAAAACATCACAACAGACCACTGTTGCGGTGTCCACAATGCATGCTTTCTACTCCAGGTTAATCGCAGGCGACAGTGAGTTGCGGTAAGTGGAACACATCTGACAGGCCTACGAGCATATAGACCAATGTGCCCTAAGCGTCTGTACACGGTCTGCCTTGAAACTGTCGTACCGGTAGCTGAAGAGAGCTGACGAGACAGGTCTGATGCTGTGCTCCTTCTGTTTCTTTTGGCAGTAACTGCTAAATACCAGTCCTCATTCGGCGTTGTAACTCGGGGCGACCTGTGCTGTAACATCTACTCACTTTACCATCATCTTGGAATCGTTGCCAAAGCCTGGAGATGACACTCTGGGCGATTCCAAGTTCCTCGGATACTTCCAGCTGGGTACGTCCACATTCCAGTCGTCCGATAATTCTACCACGTAAAAAATCATCCGAATATGCTTCCTTTGTGCCATAACTATGCGGTTATTGCACTGAAAGGCTTTAAAGCGCTTGTGAACAATTTTACTTCTTTGCCACCATTCCTATATACCCCTCTCTTACACTCTCGCCATTGTGACGTACTATCCGAGCCATCTGGTGGTTTTCCTGTAATTTGCATATTCTTCTTCAAGATATGTGTGATAATTCTAGAGGTGAAATTTTTATTTTAGAGCTCAATTTCTGTGTGATTCTGAATTATCCTTAATTTATGGACATGAGTGTATGTGTGGAATTGGGACAGTTACCATGAAAATCTTCTGGGAAAGCATTATTTCTCCTAATATCACTCTATAATAGGACTTAACCATATTGAAGTAGCGCTCGTCATTATAAATAAAAGGTGTCACAAGAGCCTGATGGCCTAGTGACTAGCACTCGATGCCACAGTGTTTGGGTTCGAGTCCTAGTGGTGCCAGGGATGCTTGTAGTGGTTCGGAATCCACTTTTAAGCAGTAGGTCCCTTCTATTATGACTGTGGAGCGTTAGGCGCAAGGCTGACAACTCTACCACGTAAAAAGTCAGCGTCACGGTGCCAAATCGGACTTCAGACGTTAGTCCTTATAGATATCGAAACAATTGTTTATCTCATACCTCCCTATAATAGGACTGATGGTCAATTAGCAAGCGCTCTCTGGCCTTTGGTACCACAGACTTCAAGTTCGAATCCCTGGCTCTGGTAAGAATGTTTGTTAGTGGTTCGAAATCGACGTTAAACTGTAGGTTCCGGTCCAATTAGCTTAAAGTGTGCAAAAAATGAAGGTAGAGAGACAAACCATCACAACAAAAACTGTCCCATGAGACCACATGTGTTCTTGGACTTGGTCTAGATTTTTGCTGACTACCTAGTAGGGTAAGAAACAACAAAAGGTGTTCCAAAATCCAAGCAAGAAATTTTGCTCGAATTTCGGGACACCATTTACCTTCTGCCTGTTTTCCAAAGTCAAATTAATACAAGTTGCATTTCCTTCTTTTGCCATAAAATAAGATTTTTTTGTTATAATGCAGCTGGAAAACACTTAGACAGCTTGGTTTGGATGCCTTAAGGCAAGCGCGCTGCACAGACGTTACTCACTTTGCATTAACCAGGGAGTGCGTGTAACTTGAAGATAAGCCACGGAAGCGGAGTAACAATGTCCCAGCGACGCTCTACGATCACATTAGACCGGGACCTACGGTTTAAAGTGGATTTCGAACTACTACAGACATCCATGGCACCGCCGGGACTCGAACCCGAAACCTGTGGTACCGAGCGCCAGAGCACTAGCCACTCAGTCATTCAGGCCCTGCATAAATAAGATCTATTATAGTACATTCTGGAACAAAGAGTTTAGAACTGCAAGAATGGTATAATGAGTTTTAAATGATATTTTTCTCCGAATGAAGTTTTCCTTTCAATAAGTAAGGGTTAGGTTTTAAAAATTCATCACTAGAAAATATTTGATTCGGCAGTGTATAAATTGTGCACCAATATCAAAGATATCAAACCAAAGACTGCCACCAAATCAAAAAAAACTGCCATTGAAAAAATATTGTGACGGAAGGAGCCATTAAATAAAGGAACATCCTCTTATTAACTAATGAATGATTATCCTAATTAGCAATAATTTTTTTTCTTGTGTTTTCTGGAACTAAATATAAGTTTTTATAATAAGATTGTACATGAAATTGATTAACTTATTTAAGAGATAATCATATCGCAAAATATTAGAAAATAATAGCATATTTATTTTTGAAAAATCGATAAATCAAAAAAGGTAGATGACATGTTTTCGTAGAATTCAACTTTTATTCAATCTTGAAAAAGAAGAAAGATCCTTAGATTCAAAAATATGTTTTTTAGATTGTTGTGACAAGGGTTTCTTTCAAATCAAAAAGTTGAAAAGTTATTTTGTCAAATGATTTGATTCGTCTTTCGTCCAAAGTTGTTTTTATATTGGTTTAACTAAACTTTATAATTTTTTACCTTTTTATTCTTTTCCCTTTCAAAATTCAACAGTTTTCAAAGTTTTTAATTTAAATTAAAAAGTTACAGTCAACTTTCTGATTGACAAAGCTATGATGGACACAGAGTTAAAAAAAAAATCTATCACAGGAATCACGAGTAAAAATAACAATTTCATTTATATCTTCTGCCTATTAATTAAATCAAATTAAGAAAACTAAAAAAAGTCTATTATTTAAATCAAATTACAAAAACAAAAATATCTGCTATCTGTTAGCTAAACCAATTTACAAAGTGGTTTTGTTAGATATGCAACCAGGATTTTGTCTTGGTTTAGCTTGTCGCTCTACGGTCATCTTGTGCACACCAGGACTAAACAGAACAGGACCTACAATTTAAAGTGGATTCCGAACCACTAACAAACATCCATGCTACCATCAGGGTTCGAACCTAGAGCCTGTGGTACCAAAGGCCAGAGCGCTAGCCAATTGGCCATCAGGCTACTGGATTTTGTCTTGGAGGGAGGGGGAGGCTCAACAAAATAAAGCAGTTTATAAAAACACAATAAGTCATACTAAAATATAAATTATAGAAAAATTATCTGAAATTGAAATTCCATGTATTAATTATTTTATGTATAATAATTTTTACGTCGCTCTTTAACTTTAAATATTACGAATTTTAAAAACACTACTCATTTTTCTTCTATTGGAAAAAAAATTAATAATTGTAATTGTTAATAATTTAAAATTATTAATTTAATAGTTAAATTATATTAAAAATATTATTTAAAATTGATTGATAAAAATAATTTTAAATTCAAATATTTTAAAAATATTATTTGTAATTATTAATTTAATAGTTAAATTAATAATTTTGATTCCTCTTAGCTCAGCATATTTATGGGTGAGTGACATAATTTTTATTTGGTTTCTAGGGCATCACAGGTTGAAAACGTATATTTCTAAATATTATAAACAGATAAATCTTTATGTTTAAATTTATATTTATAGATTTCGAAATAATTGATTAACCTCCCATTCCGCAATAAGCCTCCACTCTTATACTTCGCCTTACAAAAGTGTCTAACATCATCATCATCAGCAACAGCCCCATTGTGGGCCAAAACCGTCTGCCTACTGGCAGATTTCGGGACAGGAGATGTTTTCTTTTCATGAGATAGGATTGTCAACCCTACACCCATATTAGATCGGGACCTACGGTTTAAAGCGGATTCCACACCACTACAAACATCCATCACACTGCCAGGACTCGAACCCGAAGTTTGTGGCATCGAGCGCCTGAACGCTAGTCACTCGGCCATCAGGCCCCAAAGTGTCAAACAAGGCTTTAAAAAAAAACCTTCACTAAATCATCACAATTTGGCTGCTTAATGTTAAAAAAAAAAAAAAAAAAAACTCATTATACCATCACATTTGTTGACGAAGTATGATAGAGGCAATTAAAGCAGAGTGACTGAATATTAATGAATACAGACTTATATTTATATTTCTTTAACTTAGAAGTTTTTGATAATACATCAAGTGTCGAAAACATAATTCTCAATAATAACCCAGTTTTAAAGTCATAAATTAAATATTCGTTAGTTATCATTTAAATTCAATAAAAAAAAAAAATTGTGATATTAATATTGTGAATAAGATAATCTTGAATAAAAAGAGTCTTGCAATTCATTTATTGTTAATATAAAATAAATTCAATAGAATATCAAAGTTGTTTTTCGCTTTTAATTATAAAAGAGTTGGAGACAGTATTTTCCATTGTTAAAGAGAAAGATAAATTCAAAACTTTTGAGAACCAATAAACCAACTGATTGTAGGATCATATCTTAAGTTTATGTAGTGAGTACGAAGGAAATATTCGAGACTGTGCTAGAAGATGAATCTCCACCTTGATATTTGAGCCTTTTCATTGTAAAATAATTTATTTTCAATATTGTTGACAGTTTTTAGCTCAATAATTGGATATCTGTTTTTCCAAGAATAAATCCCATATGAAAGAAAACAATTGCTCCAAAGGGAAATACTTATCAATTACTTCAAATTTTAATAGGTCTCTTAATAAGTTTCCTTTAAGAAAAGTTTGATAATAAGAATTCAATTTCTCGTTAAAAATGAAAAGTATAAGATATCCATAAAAAGCTTTTAGTTCTTACTTGTTTCAATATATATAGTTTGGGGCTTGAATGGTCGAGCGTCTAGCTCTCTATGTCACAGATTTCGAGTTCGAGTTCCGACGGTGCCATGGATGTTTGTAGTGGTTCGGATTGCACTTTAAGCCGTTGATTTCGGTCTAATAGGATCGTAGAGCCTTGTCTTGAGGTTTAGTCAGTCTCCAGCCCTCGTGATTCCTCGTTAAAGTGAAGCTGCATATTACTCTTAGCCATGGTCAGTCGCCTGTCACGGGGTCTTCTGGACCTGCTGTAGGCCTTCCTGCACCAGGGGTTTAGTAACATATAGAAGTTTGTTACAACAATCAGCCTAATACACTGTAGGGGAGGGGAACCGATGCACCATGGACTCATCCGAATGTGAGAAAAATTGGTAGATGTGATTTATATGTAACAGGTGGGCTGAAAAGTATATTAATACAACTCACATATTAATAGTGCAACATCTGTAAAATTTATACATGTGTCTTTTGAAGGTTAGGGCTAACTAAAAATCATATGGATTTAATACTAGTAGCGCCATTTATGTGTCAGCCTACGGACTTTTCAGCTCACCTGTTATATAGAAAAAGAAACGATCAAAATTTCAGAAAAAGCATCTGTTAATAAATCACGTAATGAAGTGTGGGACTTTCTTTGATCATTCTACAAATTGTTATATGGCGAGATAATTCGTAGTGTAGGATAAAGTTCTTGCAGATTTCTAGCAAAATCTTTAGTTGTCGAATTTATATTGGTGAAATCTCAGACTGCCAGAGGTATCTGCATTAAATGTGATCTACAAAAGGAAGATCTGGTTGGTAATGGAAGTAATTTACGTACCAAAAATAATCAATAGAAATGAATACCAAATGAATGATTTCACTATTGAAATGAAAATGAAAATTTGCCTTCCAGGCAATTTGAAATTGCCCTTCCAGGTCACGCCTCTGGTAACGAGTGTCCAAAAGCTCTGCTATCTCCGTGCGCATGCCAACCTGGATCAGTACCAGGTTTAATTGTGACTGAAATACGAGTATATAATAATTCACTGCGTGGTCCTATAATGGCGCAGTTGTTGGGGAGTGTTCGATACTCATTTCCGTGAGCATGTACACTAACACTGAAAGCTGATTCAATTTGGAGGGCCAGTGGCACACCTGCAGAGTCAAGCCCGGGATAAAAGCTGACAGGATGAACAACATAGCGGGAAGTAGAATAATGTTGATGTACCGTCGTGTTGCAAGAATATTACAATGGAATCAATTATTAAGTAAAATAGCATTCAAGACCCTAATTCTCGGCTATAGGATTGCATCGTGTCAACTTGATGTATGATATAAATTTTTATGTTAATGAGCAAGTAATTTTTCATATAGGTTGTTTTATGTGTATAAAGATTATTTCGTATATATGAGCATTCAATAAATTATATTCTAAGTGTTCTTAAACTCCCCTCCCCGATAAAATTGGCAGATGTTATAAATTCAAAGAAAATAGTAACTGGTGCTGACATCTGATCAGAGTGTTTTGCTTTTTTGTTTGGCCGTAAAGAATGACGGTAGGAGCTTTCATGTGAATAAATTCTTAATTAACATCGTCCCTGTTGGAGGCGTTTTTTTTCCATCTCATTGTTGATGGTCAAGATTTATTTTATACTGGGGTGTAGCCTTGCAAAAATCTAATGCGTCTAATATTGTGTTTGCAACATCAGGGCTCTTATTATATTGTCCAATTAAGATGAGCTCCAGAGATATTTATGTGACATGTAGAAAAACGATCAGTTCTGTCACTGAGAGTAAGAAGTCAACTTTGACCCACATCTTGGACTTCTCCAGAATGAGGAGTGAAGCCTGGGGGTTCAGGAGTAAAGATATCGCCCCCCCAAAACCAATGAAGGCCAAGAGGTGGTTTCTAGATGAAAATGCTGACCAATCATATAGAAACAATTATGGTTTAAATAGAAGGAACAAATGTCAAAAAGAACAGATTAGGAAATTAGGAGACAGAAAAAGAGAAGGCTGAATCTAAAAAGTAAAGAAAGCTGGGAGAGATCCGAAGAAAAGTTTGAAGGGAAGACAGAAGTAGAGGAAGAATCCTGAAGAATAAAGAGATGCTAAGGTAACTAACTGAGTTAACACCCAAAATCCCGAGCGCCAGCTTACGTGAGATCAAAGCGTGGAAATAAAGAAGAAAAGGAAGTTAGGAGAGAAAACTGTTAACAGCATGGTGATCTTGGGTTAATTCTAAAGGAGCTTGACTATTTAAAGATCCAGAGCCCATCTCATGAGACAGAGCCATTCTTTCACCTGCCCTAATCCTCCAAGGATGATAAACTACTTAATATGTGAGTCATAATTTTTCATATTTTATTTGAAGGGCCTACTGGGTTTTGCCAAGTAGTTCTAATTGATTGAAACTATATAACTTCGTCCAAAGGCATTTTTACTTTGTGGGATGTAAGTTTATATAATAATATGTATGTATTCAAATATTAAATAATAATATATATGTATTTAAATATTAAATAATAATATATATGTATTTAAATATTATATAATAACATACTATATATATTTTAGGCGAAGCAGATTTTATAGAATTAAATTATTAATTTCATTCTATCAAACCTTCTATCGCTTAAAATTACTCCTTTGAATGCTACGGACATCTTTTGATAGATAGTTTAGTGATTCTCCCTTTTGTTATTTGTGTATCATTTGCTACTATGAATAATTGCTACTATGAATTGACAAACGGCCGATTTGGATGGTTTCCAACAGAGCGGCATGATAGGGAAAAGAGATATTTTTAGAGGTTTCAATTTCAATAAAAATAATTTTAATTTTAATAATTTGAGTTTTAAATTATATAAAGAAAAAAATACGAAAAATATATAAAAAACTGATTTGGGCCGCATATATCTGACTAGCATTCTGAGGTGTTGTGTTTTAAACTTAAATGACCAATATCTACTGATACCTATACAGAATACGTTTCACTGCCACCCAAACTAAAAAAAAAAATCTTCTAAGTATCTAGCAATAACCTATACCATAATAACTCAAAGTCCACCATAACTATTACCACATATAAACTAAGGAGTTCGAAAGCCTTCAGTGATTTATGTATATTGGAGACGGAAAACATACACATGAAATAAAACAAATGCAAATCTCATGATTTTAAATAAAAATATATTTCAATTATTTATAAAGTAGATCTTAGGAACAATACTTCGATTCAGAGTAGTATGCAATTTATGAAAGTCATTCTCATAAAACAAATGCAGTAGTTCAAATATGTCTTCACAAAATTATCACCAATACAAAGCTAATATAAGCAAAAGGTTAATATTGTTGCCACGCAAATCAAATGCTAACATACTGCTACATTTAATAACATCACTATAACTAAGCATGGCAAGGGATAGATTTGTGCATCTACTCTAATCATTTTTATGAAGCAAATTGCTTCCATGTAAACACATAAAGCGAAAATAGTTGGTCTGGTGGGACTTCCAAAAACAGTTTATTTAAGGTAATAGTCAGTTACGTTCGGGCTATTCTATAGCAGGAGTCGTATGGCCTCTGAATGTGAGAGAAAAACGAGAGACAATCAGCAGCCTGCTCTTCAAAATGGTAGGTTTCAATAAAGCAATCAAAGACAAATCCAAAAAAAAACTAGCTTCGGATGGGCTTTATTCTGGGTCTTTCCTGAAATTCCGGGAAAACATTCCTGAAATTCCGGGAAAACATTCAGAATGAGATGTTAGAAATCTCTTCATGTACGATGCTTATCATCCAGGTAAAATTAGAAAGGATTGCATGCAAAACGTTAATCGATACTGGCTCTACAATGAATTTAATGAGTATCGATACTCTCAATAAGTTAAAGAATTGCATCTTTTTTGATGCGCCTACCATAGAAGTGAGAACAATAACTGATGCTACCATGCATTCTGGTTGTGCTTTAAAGTAGGATTTTAATTGATAATTGCGAGTATGTTTATAATTTTGTTGTCCCAAATTCCAATCTTTCTCCTGTTTCTGATATAATTCTAGAATTAAATTTTTTAAACAATAATGAATTTACAATTGAATGTAAAAATAATTCCTTCGAAATAAGGTAATGAATATAAATTAGAGTTTTAAAAGATCGTTCCATAATTTCATTGGCCATATTGATGGCGAAATTAAAGAAAAGTGGTGAAAAAAAATTAGATATTTTGTTTGATAGAGGAGCAGTCTGTGTCTCAAGTTAAATTAGTCGGGTGAGTCGTCGGTAAAGTGAGTATTCCACCCAGTTCTGAGATATTTAGATATTAGCATCTAACCATCTAATAGAACTCTTCAAGTGGGCCAACCTCTGGTAATCGAAAATTATATGTAAATTCGAGTTCTTCTTCCTTCTTAATGACTCGCGATGGCATGGATGTTTGCTAGTGGTTCGGAATCCACGTTAAACTGTAGGTATCGGTCCAATTAGCCTAAAATGTGCAAAAAATGACCGTAGATCGACGAAGCAAACCAAATCTTAGTGGCTAGAACAGTGTCAAACATGGATAACAACAAATACCTAGTCTTAGTTTGAAATTTAAACGATTCTACTATGGTGTTAAATAAGGGAATAGCCTCTGTTACTATTTTACCAAATGAGCAAGTTGCAGTCGTGAAAAATACAAATTCTATAAGTGTAAATAACTCGAAAAATGAAATTAATTAGGAAAATTCAATAAATCTTTCTCATCTTAATCATTCTGTGAGATCCAGACGCAATAGCCTTATTAAACAAATATAATTCTGTTTTCAGAAGGAATTGTCTGACTTAGGAGAACGTTCAGTTATTCAAAACGAAATTCACCTTACCGATAATATTACTATTAGACAAAACCATACCAATCATTAGCTGATAGTGTTTTAATTTTAAAACACACCACGACATAAAAATTAGGTCAGTGACCAACAATCCAGAAAACTTCTTGGTTGTAATCGGAACGGTATTACATATAAGTGGTATCGTGTCTTACCTTCATAAATTTCTTGGCTTATATGAGAGGATTACATGCTTCCGAAGTAAATATTTTAATATGTGTATAAATTTGTAATATATATATATATTCTATAAAAATCCTTTTAATTTCATGACAATAATACCTTTATAATCATTTTCATATTTTTTTCTGTATATATTTTTTTCTAAATGATAAATTTTTTTTTTTTTTTTTTTTTTTTTTTTTGTCATTGATTCATTTTTATATATAATCTCCAAATTTTTAAAATAAGTATTTTCTTACTGATTCACTTTATACATTCTTTAAAATTTTTAAAAAGCAAGTAATTTCTTAGAGGTTCAGTTTTATATTTATTAAAAAATTTTTTTTTAGATAACATATATTTTACTATGTATCAACTTTCGGTTAGATATTTTTTTTAATGTGTTATTATTTGTGCATTTTTTTGTATTTTGACGTCAGATTTCTATATATTGCTTTTTATTACGTACTCACTTTTTATAAATATCTTCGATAAATTAAACTTTTTTATGTAATATTTTTGTGTTCCTTTTAATAGATATCTCTACAGACACTTAATAATTTGTGTTAATTTTTACAGATATCTCTACGTATATTTAATAATAGTTTTGTGTTAATTTTTAGAAATATCTCTACATATATTTAATAATATGTGTTAATTTTTATAGATATCTTTACATATATTTGACAATATTTTATTGTATGTTGATTTGATACTTTTTTCTAGTTTTAACGGGAATTGAAACTGCAAAATGTGGGCAACTAAAAACACATCCAACAGATTTATTTATTTTTTTAACTTGGTTGATGTTGTTACTTTGCCTCAACTTGAGAAATTTGAAAAGGAAACCTCCAATAGATAAGGATCTATACTGCGTAGTAAAAGTCAAATGAGATGTCGTTTGCCTTAAAATCTCTGTGTTGCTACTTCATTGTGTAATTGCCTCTGGCGTTGTAGCGGTTGTCGAGTGTGGCGAGTATCGCTCTTTCCATCGGATTTTATTTGTCTTATTGTGTTTGTTTCTTTGGCACCTTTTCGAATGATTGGATGATTAGTTTGGTGTGAATCAAAGTCATAGATGTTTACGTTTCTACGTATAATTGGGGTTTCTTTTGGGGATCACTCTTTCTTTTCGGATGGATCGTGTTTGAGGCAAAGAGGGTTCAATGGCTATTCGTGCCTGTTTTTTCTTTTTGTGCGTGGCTTGCATTGCAGTTGCCTTATTTCTTTTGTTTTCACGCAAGACATTTGGCAGTCCTCTAATTTTTGTATTCTTGACGTCTATTTGAGCAAATGAGTTTTGGTTTTAATGTGCTGTTTATCATCTTCGTAAAACGCACTTTTTAATTTTACCACTATTTCATTTTAATACATTGTGGTCTAAGCACTTCTTTTTGCAGAATATCAGATGTTTGTCGACTCTTAATTTCTAAGCATTTCATTACAGGGTCCAGGTTTTCAGAAGTGCTTTTCTCCTTTATATATATATATATATATATATATATATTAGCTTCCTGGTTTTTAAAGTTTTCTTTACCAAATTCTAAAAGTTAGTTTGATTGCTTATGATCGCCCACGTTACTTCATGCTAATTAAAAAAAGGCTTTCATACTTCAAATATTAGGTAGCGGTTAATAGCTGGTCTGATTTTCAGTTAACTTGTTGCTTGATGCTGTTTTTGCATGCATAATTTTTCTCATTTGTGATAAATTTTACACCGAAATTTGGAGAATTAAACCCCAAAAGATAACGATCTACACTGCGTAGTAAAAGTTAAATGAGATGTCGTTTGCCTTAAAATGTTTGTGTTGCTACTTCATTCCTACTCTGGCGTTGTAGCGGTTGTCGAGTGTGGCGAGTATCATCGGATTTTGTTTATCTTATTGTGTTTGTTTCTTTGGCACCTCTTCGAATGAGTGGATGATTAGTTTTCTGTGATTCAAAGTCATAGATGTTTACGTTTCTACGTATAATTGGAGTTTCTTTTAGGGATCATTCTTTCTTTTCGGAAGGGTGGTGTTTGAGGCAAAGAGGGTTCAATGGCTATTCATGCTTGTTTTCTTTGTGTGTGACTAGCATTGCATTTGCCTTATTTATTTGTTTTCACATAAGACATTTGGAGTCCTCTGAGTTTTGTATTCTTGATGTCTATTTGAGAAAAAGGTTTGGTTTTGATGCGCTTTATATCATCTTTTTAACACGCATTTTTAATTTTCATTTTATCACTATTTCATTTTTAATAGATTGCGGTCTAAGAACTCCTTTTTGCACATAGTGGCCTGATGGCCAATTGGCTGGCGCTCTGGCCTTTGGTACCACAGGCTTCAAGGTACGAATCATGGCGGTGGCACGGATATTATTTGTTAGTGTTTCGGAATCCACGTTAAACTGTAGGTTCCGGTGTAATTCACAAAATGTGCCCAAAATGACCGTAAGAGCAACAAACTAAATCAAACCTCACATTATCAGATGCCGTTGACTCTTAATCTCTAAGCAATTCGTTCCAGTTACACAATTTAGTTTTTCGGCATGATTTTGATTTTGAGCATAGGTTTTCAGAAGTGATTTTCCTCTTTAATATATATATATTTTCAGCTTCTGACTTTTTACAACTAAGTTTTTCTTTATCAAATTTTAGGGTTAATTTGATTGTAATGATCGCCCACGCACTTCATACTAATTTTTTAAAGGCATTTATACTTCAAACATTGAATTGTGGCTAACAGCTGGTTTGATTTCCAGTCAACTTATTGCTTGATCATTGTTAAGCATAAATAATCTTTTTTCATTCGTGATACATTTTACACCGCATTAAATTATCTTTTGCGCATAGTAGACTAAGGGCTTCTACACTTTTTTTTTATCAGAGAAAAAAATTCGTCGTTTTATTACAGATTGCTTTATGGAAAATCGTAAGAAGCATTATGATTTTGGTTTTGTTCAAGTCTTGAATTGTGAAGAATTTTTTTTCTACCATTTAGGAATAGGGAGGTTAATCCTTTTTATTTTATGATTTTATGATTAATATATCTTATGATTTTTTCCTTATGATCTTATGATAATCCTTATGATTTTAGAGAATTGATAAACTAGAGTTCTTTTTTGTTTTTTAGCGGAAAATCTCCGTTTGACTATGCAATATTCTGTCAGAGTGTTTTATTTATATTTTAAAAGGGATTTGTTAGGTTGTTAGACTTTTTTTAAAGCGATTGCGTTTATAGTTGGGTGAGTCAATTTTTTTTGCGTGTATGTTTGTGAATTGTTTTATTTATGAAATTGCATTTGTTTATATTTTTTTAAATATTTTCCAATTGGTTCATTTGTGGTATTTTCATTTTGGAAACTTGAATTTTAAAAAGATTTATCTTGAAAAGGACAAACATTTTTGCAATTTTATTATATGAATTAAATGTTTAATATATATTTCTACTTAAACAAGAATATTATTTGTTTTTATTTTTTATTTGTATTTGCATGGGAGGAAATTAAAAAAATTTCTTATTTCTATATAAATTTTTTTTTTCCATTGCTGGTTCAATATTTTTGTGCCGACATAAATTTTTGTTTGTGTATGATAAAAATTTTGATGTGCAATATGCAAAGAATTGATTGTTTTATGTATGTTTTTATGTTGGTTGTTATATAAAGATTCGAGGACTTGGATTATAGTTCAGTGTTTCTCAAACTCTCTCCCTTCCCTGGTAAAATCGACAGAGGCTATAAAATCTGAGTTAATGATATCGGTGCTGGACGTCTGGTAGAAGGGTGGGTTTTTTTCGCTGCAGAGAAATTGGGGTAGGAATTTTCTCTGATATTCTCTTAGGAATAAAAGTTTAAATTATTGGTGTCCCATCGAGTCGCGTTGTGCTTCATACTACTGCGCCCAAAAGTAAGACCAATTATTTATTTTTCAAAAAACTCTTTATATATTCTTCAAATTTATTTCATCGCCTTCAAAGTAATCCTCTCCGGACACAATGCACTTATGCCAACTTTTTCCAATCCTCAATGCATGCTAAACAGTCCTCGGCGGGGATGGCCTTCAAAACGCGCGGATTCACGTTGAATCTCTTCAATCGACTCAAAATGGTGTCCCCGGAGTGGTCTTTTTGAGTTTAGGGAATAGCCAGAAGTCGCACGGTGTGAATACGGTGGTTGTGGAACGATATGGGTTTTCCTTTTTGGCGAAAAAGTCACGAAGAATCAGTGTAGTGTGAGCTGGCGCATTCAGTGTTTTCGGTACCAATCGAGATTTGACGCGTTTGAGGCCCAAAATGGAATTGATCGATCCTTTTGAAATTCCAACATCATCAGCAAGGTCTCTAATTGTAAATCGACGGTTTACAAGCACCAAATCTTTAATTTTTGGACATGAGCTTCGTCGGTTGAGGTCGGGGGTCAGCAGAGCACTCTTCGTCTTCTTTGCCTTCTTTGAACTGTTTATACCATTTCTAAACATTGCTTTACTATATAGAAATGCACACCGAAAACCTTCTGTAACATTCTATATGTTTTCGCAAACGAAATTTAATGCAAGTTCTTTGTTCAGACATTTCAAAAATCGCCGGAATCAATTTTTACCTCTCACAAAGCCAAGCGTAACTGAAATACTAATGGATATTTTGAAGTCAAATTTTGCAAAGATGTCAAGGACAGTGCCAGCAACTTAAAAAGAAAAAAAATTGAAATTTCATAAGACCCGGGAATTTTAAATTGAAAATTGGTCTTACTTTTTGGACACAGTAGTATGATCATATTGATCCCAAAGTAGTAGAGCTCAGCCTTGGAGAATTTTTTTGTATCTTGTTTAGTTTAATAGCTAATCGTTATTATGGTTATTAGGGATTTTCATGTGATTCAGAGTTAGTATAGGAATCTCCTTTTAGGTATTTTTGTAAATTAAAATAATAACACCAAATTCTAACAAGTAATCGTTTCTGCTTTTAAAACGGATGTTTACCTTTTCACATAATCGATCACCCAGTAGCAACATGCATGGCTAGTGTGCAGGTGGGCCGATATCAAAATCCGTTAGCTGCATTGTTGTAGTCAATATTTTCAGAAAGAGGAGACACGATGGTGATTGTGGCAATATGTGCAAAAAGAGTCTAGCATCGATTGTCAGACTGCATGGTGAGAATTTCTTTGGGGTTTCTCCCATACGACATGCAAATGCGAGTCAATTAACCTAAAATTCATCCCAAAGGCCCTGGCCTCCCCTCGTCACCCGTAAGTGGGCTGTTCGTGGGATATGTTAGTGGTACATGAGACCCAACAATGTTTAACGAAGAAGAACTATACATGGGTCAGGGATATCACCGTAATGGGTACTATGAGCTTGAGACCTTGTTTGAATCACCTATTATTGAACCTTGCAGTCGTTGGAGTCCCGTTGCATGTCGAATAGTTGATAATGACAAATCAGGTGCTATGAGAACCACTCTGACGATCGCTGCAAGCAACATCGTTCAATAGCGACATCAAGTCGAGCGATCCTTCTGTTTGATCTTGAACTCAATTGCATGCCATCTGTCAAATGCTGAAATATGCATGCTGTGCATGAACTCACACACAGGCATTAGTATTATTATAGGGACCAGTATACTAGTACATTGAGTTAGTGCTATTATAGTGCTAGCATATTGAGTTGATGTTATTATAGTGAGTAGTGCCAGCATATTGAGTTGGTGTTATTATAGCAAGTAGTACTAGCATATTGAGTTGGTGCTATTATAGTGAGTAGTGCCAGCATATTGAGTTGTTGTTATTATGGTGGGTAGTGCTAGCATATTGAGTTGTATTGAGTTGGTGTTATTATTGAGAACATTGAGTTGGTGTTATTAGTGAGTAGTGCTAGCATATTGAATTATTATTATTAAAATGAGTAGACGAAATCAAATTTGATTGAAAACTTTTCCTAGAATTGGGATTTCTCCTCATTAAAAACACACCATCGGATACTTGGTTGCAATGCTTTGAGAATAAAATAGAGATAGAATAAATAGAATGCTTTGAGAATAACTTTCTCTTGGTGCTAAGGGTTTTTCTTCTTCTTATTATTATTCTTTTTTTCCCGTCTTAGGTTCGTGAAATCTTGTTTGTAAAACCATCAGAATTTCCAGTTAAAAATTCTTTAGATTAAGATAATAGATCCGAGGTGAAACAAAACAATAGAATCTAAGCTACTTTTCTTAGAGACTGCACTTAAAGTTTCAAACAGTATATGCCTCCATGGATTTAGTTGACGAAGAAGAGGGAATTTCCTAAACGAATATGAGAAATACCTGGAGATTTCTGGAGGGAGTAGGGCATGAAAAATCGGATTATTTGATGCATTTTGAAACAAAAATACTTTGCAGAAGGTTTTTTTTTTAAAACCAAATAAGTTTATAAGTATACAAAGCTCATCCTTTTATTATTTTTTTTTTTTTTTTTTCAAGTCTTCTGTTCATATTTTTCAATTACTGGATTTTTGTTAAAAGTGATGGCATGGATTTATTTTTCTTGTTTTCAATATTCTCTTGAGAGATTTGAAAGACGCTGTGGATAACACTAGAATAACACTAACGCGAACGAATAACGCGATAAGGATAACACTAAATTTCAATCAGAAAAATAAAAGTTTCGTGTTTTTTTTAAATTGCTGTTTTTTAAATGTAAAGCATTGATAAGAGAAATATGACTTTTAAAAAATACGTTACAGATCCTGTAACATATTTTTATATATATTAAAATAAATTAAAATTACATATACATACACACACACACACACACACACATATATATATATAAATATTTATATTATATTTTTTATATGTATTATATACATTAATTTAGACATATTAAAATATTTTTCTAATGTAGGAAAAATTGTTCATATCTTTGCTTAGTAAATTAACTGTTTTCTCCAATAAGTTCAGTTTATGTATTTACATAATAAGTATTTTTTAAGTTCTTTCCTAAGATATAATGTTTTTGTAATTATTTTTATAAGTTTTATGTTATCATCCCCATCTATCATTATGTTTTATATAATTTCAAAAATGTTACAAAGTTCCCTTTAAAGATTATATGAAATGTTTTTCTATAGGTGAAAATATTTGGTGCTTTATGGTAAAAGAGAATAATGTTCAAGTATGTGCATGTGTTAAATCGAACACAAGGGCTCATGAAATAGTAGTAAAAAAAATTACACCTGCAAAAAAAAATGTCGAGAATTTTCCTTTTTCGGATCAGTCTAACAAACTTCAGCGTAATAACTTTATTTGACATTGTGTTGCGACTAATCCTCAGTGTCCTGCAGTGCGGATGAATATCCCATGAGTGATTTATTCTGGATGGAGGGGAAAGGGACAACTTCTGTTGTGGTGGGAGCATCCGTAGGTAGAAATCTTAGCTCCGTGATACTCTACAGTCATATGGAACTACGGATTAAGTGGATTCCGCACCACTACAAAACATCTATGGTAACGCCGGG
Source organism: Caerostris extrusa (assembly GCA_021605095.1). Lineage (NCBI taxonomy): Eukaryota > Metazoa > Arthropoda > Arachnida > Araneae > Araneidae > Caerostris > Caerostris extrusa. The sequence continues at coordinate 4,304 of BPLR01009609.1, read as the reverse complement.
ACTCGAATCTGAAACCTGAGGCACCGAGAACCAGAGCGCTAGACACTCAGCCATTTCAGGCCCTTATTTAACGTACTTCATTTCAACTTTAATGTAACTACATTTGTATTTGTTTTGACATTTATGTTGATTGTTATCCTGATCCATGTGTTTCCTGATTTTCTTAATGTGTGCTCTTCTGATCCATGTGATCTATGATACGAACTTACGATTTAAACTGTGAACTAATTCTTTTTTAGTTTAAAAACAATTATTGCTTCTTTTCCCATTTATTACGTTTTTAAGTCAATATTTCTCATTATTTAATGTAATTAGTACATTTGTATTTGTTTTGACATTTTATGCTGATTTTGTTAGCCTCCTGGATACAGGTGTCAACTTGTAACTCAGGGAATTGAGAATTTGGAGATTGAGACGATGTTTGATTGTGCGAATGATCCTGGGTTGGAAGTGATCCTAAACAATGGAAACTTCGATCAGCTTCTGATAGTTGAACGGAACATCTTATTCGCGATGTATAAAACAATCGGCAATCAAATGGTGGGTCAATTCTTGGGCATCTTGCTAAACGTGAAAGTCGGCTAAGGAAACGGCTTTAACTGTATAAGTCTAGATCAGCACGAAACAGGAATTTGCTTTCTCTCCTTGAGCGTATTGATAGGTGGTGTCATCTGAAATAATTTTCTAGTCTGTATATCAGCAAGATGATATTCTACGATATATCAGCAAGATGATTTCTACGATTTCAGCATTGGTAGCCTGGAGGTTCAGTGGTCGCTTAGAGGTTGGCCAAACTCAATCCGTTGCAGAGGGAAGAAATTAGAGTCATTTCCAGGCTATGGAATCTATTTTTTGGAAACTGGAAATGTTCATTGAAGTCAGGACAAGGTCGTACGTGGAAAGCAACACAAAACGAGGATCGGTATTTAATACTAACGGCCAGAAGAAACCGCACTATGGACGCCCACTTTCTTGAAACTACTGGCACTTTAGAAAGCTACTGGTACCAGAGTTTTGATTCATACTGTTCCCTCAGAAACCGATCCACTATGTGGGTTTTCATGGATGGTTCAGTGAAGATCTTCTCATCTGGAGAACCTGATTGACGGAATATTTTTTATTAATGGGCAAAGGCACAAACTGCCCATTATCAGGAATGGAGCACTAACGGCTCAGCGATATAGGGATGAGATCCTCAGACATGTTGTAGACCTTTATGCTGCAACAATCAGGGATGATTCATTCTCATCAATAATTACGTTATGCCACAATGTTTTCAGTTAGTGGGCAATTTCCTATTCGTCGAATTAATCTTTCAAATTGATTGGTAATATTCCCAGACATGAGCCCATTGTTGAGACTTGAACCAGTTCCTGACCATTAAGTGAATTTCTAAAGAATATGTTTGGGACATTCTAGGCTTGATCACCCCAAGAAATAATTCAGTAGTTGGAAAGCTCTCTTCTACAGGAGTGAAGGAAATACCCAGTCCCTCATTGATAATCTCCACTGATTCCATGCTTCTTAGGTGTGTTGATATTGCTTTCAGTCAGGGAAATAATACCCTTATTGAAACTTTTTATATTCGATAAATCACATTTTTTGTTTGTTTGTATAATATGCACGAACTGTGCATTTTTTGTTTACCGACAAATATCGTCAATAAAAATCCAACCAATCTATACTTTTTTTTTCTCAATAACTATAGATCATATATCTTTCACCAAAATATTTCCTCATCCGTAGTTTATACCCAAATCATAATTTAACCTAATTGTTTTGAGCAGTATATTTATTCAAATTACCAATTTCATTAAATATGGAGTAAAAGCTTAAAAACTTATAAAAAAACTTAAATAAGTCATTCCAATTATAATTATTAAAATTAAAAAATTTATTTATAAACTTATTTAATATTTAAAATGAATGAAAAATTAATAAATAAATTAGTTATTAAATTTATTTATTATTCATATTTATTTATTTGTTGATATTATTAAAATTAAAATTATTTAAATAGCACCAGGTATGGCTTAAACGTAGGATGTTCAGTGAAAATAATCTCGGATGAGGAACAAAAATATAAAATGGAATATTGTATCGTAAGGCAGCAGCGAAAAATACAAAGTCACATTTTCCGGATCTTCATCCAGACATGTTCTTTCTCTAGGGTCATCTGAAAAATACTCTTTTATGATTTACTTGCAGACAATCCGGCGGCATCGATATTCCACTCATTATCTCAGACAGCGCATTTACTTCATTGTGCCATGGCCGCTATTTCGAGCATCACCTGTAAAAATGTTGCTCACATTTTTCTCATATTTCCCCTTTTAGAGTATATACAAACTATGTTGAAAACAGAATGTCAAATTAATCTTTTCAAGTTATTGGTTTATTATTTTTATTGCCGTCCCTCCTAGTGACGCCAGAACCTCCATACGTATTTTCACAGACTAAATGTTGGTTTGCAATATCAAGCCCAGTTTTAATTTGTGTTCATCTTGATATCTACAAATGGCGATATCTGAGTTTGTCACCACATTAGGTGAACAAACATGTTGTACATATGAAAATTAATTTTAAATTCAAAGGAATTAAGGGAACATTATTGAAAAATATTTTCTCAATATTCGAATATCCATAAAATGTTTAGAAAAAACGTAAAGGCAAGTAGCAGCAGATTTTTTGAATTAGAGTTAAGCATCTTTTTTAAATTGGAATGTTTGAGTTAAAATGACTCGTTTATATGCTAGCAAGTAAAGACGATATGAAACACATATAATTGAAAAAAGGCAGGTAAAGTCAAAAAGAAACAAACATTTTAATGGTAAACTTTTTTTATAATAAATGCTCGACAGAACAATCACTTAAAGTAATACACGATTTACAGGATTTACAGAGGTGGCAGAGGGGGTTGGCTTTCATTAGCAAAATACATTTCAGGGCCACATGTACAGTACATGTCGTACATGTACCGCATGTGAGTGTGGGTACATGTACATATATCACATTCTAAAAATAACATGTGGGCTGAAACATAGATTGCCCTACTAGTATTAAATCCATATGATTTTTAGTTAGCCCTAACCTTCAAAAGACAGGTGTATAAATTTGACAGCTGTTTCACTATTAGTATGTAAGTTATAGCATTTTTAGTGAAGTTGTAGCATTTTTAGTGTTCATCACGTGCAGTCCAATCGGTTGACTGTCGATTGGACTCCGATGTGAAATGATGGAGCCATGTTTCATCCATTATCATATATCGACGCAAAAATTCAGGTTTATTACGATTGAACAGCTTCAAACACTGCTTAGAATCATCAATTCGTTGTTGTTTTTGGTCGATTGTGAGCTCGCGCGGCACCCACTTTGAACAGAGTTTTCGCATATCCAAATATTCATTCACGATATGTCCAACACGTTCCTTTGATATCTTTAGGGTCTCAGCTATCTCAATCAACTTCACTTTACGGTTACTAGAAATTATTTTATGAACTTTTGTGATGTTTTCGTCTGTAACAGCCTCTTTTTGAGGCGTCCACTGCGTGCATCGTCTTCGGTGCTCATTTCGCCTCGTTTAAATTTAGCAAACCACTCTCCTCTACGGTTGATTTTCCTGGTGCAAAGTCCGAATAATGTTTATCAAAGCCAAGCCTTGGCTTCAATAGTATTTTTCGCCAAAAAGCAATGCTTTATTAACAAACGAAATTTCTTTATCCATTTTTTCAAACTAACAAAAGTTGCTTCACTAAAAATGCTATAACTCACATACTAATATTGCAACAGCTGTCAAATTTATAGACGTGTCTTTTGACTAGCTAACTAAAAATCATATGGATTTAATACTAGTAGCGCCATCTATGTGTCAGCCTACGAACATTTCCGCCCACGTGTTATATCTTGACAGAACTTCTTTCCTATGTTTCTACGGGTGTACTCAGACAATTGTTGTTCCAAAGTTCACTTGAGTTCACCAAGGTTCACTTGACCAAGTTCACCCAGTTCACTTGAGCAGAGACGTCTTAAATTAACTTGATGCAATTTTAAGCCCCATTGGACAGGATGGGTGTACCTCCTTTTGGCCATCACCATCCCCAGATTTGAAATTCCTACATTTCTTCTTCTTTGGGTACATTAAAAGCATGATATCTGAAGATTCCACCAATTGACGATGAGAATCTAGTGACAAGTTTCAGTTATTGATGGAAAATTACGTGATATGTCTGACATTTTTAACAATGTGCACTACCCTCTCCCACCTTTTTAATTTTGAATTACTGTTGGTGATCGTTCTTTGGAGC